>JASVEL010004349.1:0-172224 GCA_032618575.1 Nicotiana noctiflora
GATCCGTGTATACCTCACACGGTACACCATATAGATAATGCCTCCAATTTTTAAGGCATGAACAACCGCTGCCAACTCTAGGTCATGAACCAGATAACTTTTCTCATGGATTTTCAACTGTCTCGAAGCATAGGCAATTACTTTGCCATCCTGCATCAATACTACTCCAAGCCCAGTACGATAAGCATCACAATAGACTATGTAAGGCCCTGAACCCGTGGGCAAAATTAACACTGGTGTTGTAGTCAGAGCTATCTTGAGCTTCTAAAAGCTTGCCTCACACTCATCTGATCACTTAAACTGGGCACCCTTCTGGGTCAACCTGGTTATCGGGGCTGTAATAGAAGAGAACCCCTCTACAAACCGACGATAGTAACCTGCTAACCCTAAGAAACTCCGAATCTCAGTCACTGAAGTTGGTCGAGGCTAATTCTTGGCTGTTTCAATCTTCTTTGGGTCCCCCTAAATACCCTCTACTAATACAATATGACCCAGGAATGCAACCGAATTCAACCAGAACTTGCATTTTGAAAACTTAGCATATAGCTGATTATCCTTCAGAGTCTGAAGAACTATTATGAGGTGTTGCTCGTGCTCTTCCTGGCTGCGGGAGTACACCAGGATATCATCTATAAAGACTATCACGAACAAGTCTATTTAAGGCCTGAACACTTGGTTCATTAACTCCATAAATGCTGCTAGGGCATTGGTCAACCAAAAAGACATGACTAAAAACTCATAGTGCCCATACCGAGTGCGGAATGCTGTCTTAGGGACATCATACGCCCTAATCTTCAGCTAATGGTAGCAGACCTCAAGTCTATCTTTGAGAACACCCTTGCTCCCTGGAGCTGGTCGAACAAATCATCAATCCTCGGCAGTGGATACTTATTTTTGATCGTCACTTTGTTTAATTGTCGGTAATCAATACACATCTGTATAGAACCATCCTTCTTCTTCACAAATAATACCAGCACACCCCAAGGAGAAAAACTAGGCCTGATAAAGCCCTTCTCTAGCAAGTCTTGCAACTAATCTTTTAACTTTTTTAACTCTGGCGAGACCATGCAATACGACAGAATAGAAATAGGCTGAGTGCCTGGAGCCAGATCAATACAGAAGTCAATATTCCTATCGGGTGGCATACCCGGCAGATTTGAAGGGAAAACCTCGAGAAACTCCCGTACAACAGGAACATAGTCAATAGAAGGAACCTCTGTTATGGAGTCACGAACATACGCTAGATAAGCTAAACACCCTTTCTCGAATATGTGTCGAGCCTTAACGTATGAAATAACATTGCGGGTGCCGTGACCTGGGGTCCTTTTCCACTCTAGTCTGGGCAATTCGGGCAAAGCTAAGGTCACGGTCATGGCATGATAATCTAGGATAGCCTGATACAGGGACAACCAATCCATCCCCAAAATAACATCAAAGTCCACCATATCTAATAGTAATAAATCAACATAGGTCTCAAGACCCTCAAACACAACCACGCATGAACGATGCACCCTGTCGACTACTATGGAGTCACCTTCTGGCGTAGACACATAAATATGAATGTCCAAGGCATAACTAGACATAGCCAGGCAGGGTGCGAAATAGGAAGACACATATGAATATGTAGACCCGGGGTCAAATAGTACTGAAGCATCTCTATCGCAAACCAAAATGGTACCTATAATCATAGCATCTGATGCCTCCGCCTTTGGCCTTGCTGGCAAAGCATAAAATTAGGGATCAACACCACCTCCCTGAAAAAGTTCGGAGGGGTAGTAAAAAGGGAGGTGTGACAGGTACGGCCTCCACCTCTACGGTTTCGACCTTCACCTCTATGATCCCTACCCCCGCCCCCGGCTAGCTGGGCTGGTTATGGGTAAACTGGCACCCCAATCATGAGGTGAGGACCGTGCTACTGTGTTTGTGTATGCTCGAGGGAAAAACCTGACAATGTGATCGGGGTCACCACAACCATAACAAGACCTCGGCTGTTGCGATTACTGACCCTATCATTTAGAATGTCCACCCGTGAAGCTCTGAGTGGGGGTACCGTAATGGGCTGCTGATCTGAATACTGCTCACGAAAACCACGATCACCTGAACCACCTTGTGAAGCCTGGAGGGCTGACTGAAAAGGCCTGGAAGACTGGCCCCTATCATAAGAATCCCTACCTCCCGATGAGGCACCACTAAATCTGCCAGAATCATGAGGCCTGTTGTCCGACGCATGACTACCGCCCCGAGTAAGGGCCATCTCAACTCTGCGGGCGCATTGGCCGCCTCTTGAAAGGAAATGTCACTGCCTACTCCCATATTCATCTGAAGGCAGATCGGCTGGATCAACCCATCAATGAACCTGCAGACCCTCTCCTGCTCTGAATGGAGTATCACAATAGCATGCCGTGCCAAATCCAGGAATCTAGTCTCGTATTGAGTAACGATCATGGAGCCCTGCTGGAGGCACTCAAACTGCCTGCGAAGTTCCTCCCATTGAGTGACATGGAGAAAATTCTACAAAAATAATTCTACAAACTAATCCCAAGTTAAAGTCGGGGACCTTGCTGGTCTAGATAGACACAAATCTCTCCACCAAGTCTTGGCGGATCCTGCAAGCCTGAAAGTGCAAAAATTGACACGGTTGGTCTCCACTATCTCCAATGCCATGAGAATCTCATGGCAACTGAATAGAAAGTCATGGGGATCCTCCGATGAAGCACAGCCAAAGGTGGTGGTAAAAATCTTGGAGAACCGATCAAGTCTCCACAAAGCATCAGAAGATATGATCGCTCCATCTCCGGCCTGAGCTATAATGCCTGTCTAAGCTGCCACTACGGGCTAAACCACTAGGGCCTGAGCCGGGGAGCTACTGGCTCCGGAGTACGCGTAACAGGAGTCCGAACCTCTCCTCCAGCCTAAGAAGTGGCTGGTGCAACTGGCAGCAAACCTGCTCTAGCAACACTGTCCATAAAGACCGCTATCCGGACCAGAGCATCCTGATGATCCGGGGTGAACATAACCCCTCTCGGGACTTGAGCTGGGCCCACTGTAGCTGCTGGGGATGGAACCTCCTCACCATTTTCAATATGAGGCTCCACCTCTAAAACTACTGCCTGGGGCTGAGCTCTTCCCCTACCTCGACCTCCTGCACGACCTCGGCCTCTGCCCTTCGTGGGAGCTGCCTGAGGCGCGAACTGCTGATCAGCGAATGAGGAAGCACGTGTTCTCGCCATCTGTGAAAGAACAACGTAGAAATTCAATCAGCATTTGATCTACCAATCACACGACAAGAAAGAACACGTGAGATATTTTCCTAACTCAATAGACTGTAGGGAACAAGTACATATGTCTCAGTACCTACCCCTTAGACTCTACCAAGTTTGTTCGTGAGTTGTGAGACCTATGTAACCTTGTGCTCTAATACCAAATTATCACGACCCGAATTTCCCACCATCAGGATCGTGATGGAGCCTATTCGTGTTAGCTAGGCAAGCTAATTTACTCATCATTTTCATAAATAAACTATCATGCTGTCAATTTAATAACATGAATAATAATAATAATAATAATAATAATAATAATAATAATAATAGCTGCGGAAGTCTAATTTTATAAGTCTCAAATAAATATGAACTGCTCAACAATATCCTCCACCTAAGATTTGGTGTCACATACTCACGAACTACTAAGAATAACTACATATAATGGTCTGAAAGAAATATAACAGTTGTCTGTCTTGAAACAATGAGACTACAGTATAAATGAAAAGCATAATAAGAGACGCTACCTTAGTCTCGTAGTAATAAGATCCTGCTATCGAACTACTGCTGCTGCTGCTGATGCTCAAAACCTGGAACTGTGCAAAAATGCACAGAAAGTTTAGTATCAGCACAACCAACCCTATGTGCTGGTAAGTGTCCGGCCTATCCCGGCGAAGTAGTGACAAAGTGAGGACCAGGCACTCACATAACTCTGTGTAGTTCTATATACATATATACCACAAAATAACAGAAATAGTAACTAAACAAATAAAGGGGAGGGAACATGCTATGGGAGCACAATTGAATATATATAATTCATCAATTCATCAGTGAAATAGAAACAAAGCGCAACAATAATTATCACAAAATAAGAAATTCAACATATAAAAATGCACGACATCACCCTTCGTGCTTTCCTCACATAACTCTTATTTCATGGCACAGAATGACCCTTCATGCAAATATAATCAATTCAGAGCACGGAATGTACGTTCGTGCGTAAATAGTCACAACATAGCATGGAATGACCCTTCGTGTAATTAAAATCGGAAATAGCACGGAATGACCCTTCGTGCAATCTCACTCTTCCTCACCCAAACAGCAGTCACAACAAAACAGGCAAGAAGAATAAATAAATAACAAGTATTATCCCGGCAAGGGAGTAACAACAATATCAATAAGGTCCCGACAAGGGAACAATAGCAATAACTTTCACAAGCCGGCAAGGGTTTAGTAACTTCACCATCCCGGCAAGGGATTAATCATAATTCCTTTCAATACTTTTAACTTTACTTCAATAATATTTATCATTCGAGGCAATGCTCCAAAATATTAATATTTCACAATTTATTCTGGAATTCTTCACATTTGTAGCAAATCATAATTGAGCTTAGGAGAGTTCCAAATTAGTTCAAAACATGTACAAACAACGACTCACGATCATGCTAGACTCTGGTGTATAGACACTCGTCACCACGCCTATACACCGCACTCGATCATTTAGTATATAGCAATTTATTATACTTTAATCCTATTCCCTCAAGCTAGGATAGATCAAACACTTACCTCTAAGGTTTACGGTCAACTCAGTCCTCAAGCAATGCCTTTCCTTTCGAATTTCGCTCCAATTCAATCGTATCTACACAAAATTTATTTAATATCATCAATTCTACTCAACAAACCAGCCCAATTGCCTAATTAAAGTCATTTTAATATTCTGTCCAAAAATTATAAAACCGACCCCAGGCCCGCTTGGTCAAATCCCGAGGTTCAAGCCAAAATAAATTCACCCATACCCCCACGTGTGCAAACATATAATTTATTTTAAGATTCGACCCGAAATTGGGGTTCAACCAAAATTCTCAAAAACCTAACTTTGCTCAAAACCCATGATCTCTACCTTGATTTCATAATTTAGGCTTAGAAACTAGTTAATTAATAAAGGAAGAGTGAAGGAAATAAGCGAGAAATTACTTAATCAAAGGGTCTTGAAGCTTGGGGGCGATAATGGCTTCCTAGGGATTGGTAGAGAATAGGGTTCGTGATAAAAGAGTAAAAAATTCGAGTGCACTGGTTCTGTCCCGTTTTTAAAAATTCAACTGGGAAAAAATTTCTCTATCCGATCGCGGGGCAAGGAGCTATCGCATAGAGCAGTGGAATAATGCACTGCGATCGCGAATGGAGCTAATGCGATCACATAAGGAAATTTCTGGGGCTTTTGAAGCAGACACTATGCCAACGCGGAAGGGGTGTACGTTCACATAGAACAAGGCAGGACCCTTCAAAGTTTACACTATGCGATCACAGGTAATGCTATGCGATCGCATAGAAGAAGGGACTTGGCAACAACAACAACAATTTCTGCTGCAATTCCTAAGTTCGAAACACTCCGAACCACCCCCGAAATTACTCCCGAGCCCTCGGGGATCCAAACCAAATATGTACACTGACTCAAAATATCATACAAACTTGCTCGAGCGATCAAATCGCTAAAATAACATCAAATTCAATGAATCAAACCCCAAAATCATCACTTTTCATTTCAAAGTTCATAAACCTTAAATTTAGCTATTTAGGTCCGAAACACGTCAAACGATGTCTGTTTTTAACCAAACTTTACAAGAAGCGCTTAACCAATATTTATGACATGTACCGGACATCAGAACGAAAGTACGAGACCGATACCTATATTTTCTAACTCATTTTCATTTTCATTTTTCCTTAATAACTTCAGAAAAAATTTAAGGGAAAATTTCTTTTACCGGAGTTCTGGAACTCGTATTTAGACTCCAAACACATGCCCGAGTCCCATATTTTTCGACAGACCTTTCGGGATAGTCCGAACTCGGGTCCGGGTCCGTTTACCAAAAATATTGAACAAAGTCAACTATAATCATATTAATATCAAAATTCTTCAAATTTTTCACAGAATTTACATATTTTAATATAAAATATTTTCGGCTACGTGCTCGGACTGTGCACGCAAATCGGGGCAATATAACATGATATTTTCAAGGCCTCGGAAGCACGGAACATATGAGGAAAACGGGTGATGACCCTTTGGATCGTCACAGAATTTAATACCCCCTTCTATGCAAAACATGTAGTTCACTTTGTAGCTGCATGTGAAGACAAAAAAAATTTAAAACTAATTTAGTAGTCGAGGTGTCACTTTCCAATAGGATATTATAACTAATTAACTTAATATATTATTTGTTTCTCTTTTCTATTTTATTTTTTCTTTCTCTATCTTCATTCATTATCCATACCCTTTTGAAAAACGAAAATATTATCTTAAAAAATAATTTTTTTTTGTTTTTACAAATTTATTTTTCCAGTTTTTTACAAAAAGAAAATCTTTAAAAAAATTGAAAAACTGAAGAAAAAAAACATTTTTCAAAAACAAAAATATTTTGTTGCAAATATTTTTTTCAGTTTTTACTATTTTTTTTGATTTTACAAAAAACAAATTTTGCTAAAAATCTTTTTTCAATTTTTACAATTTGCTATGCAAAATTTTTTAAGTATCTAAACTGAGTAGATACAATTTTTTCAGTTTTTGAAATAAGTAGATACTGAAAATATTTTGCAAAAAAATTGTAAAAACGTAAAAAACAATTTGTTAACAAAATATTTTTGTTTTTTAAAAACTGAAAACAAAATTCCAGCAAAGTATTTTCATTTTTGAAAAATGTTATATTTTTAAATTTTTTAAAGATTTTCTTTTTGTAAAAACTAATTTTTTCTTGTATAAACCGAATTTCTTTTTGTGAAAACAGAAAAAAAATTCATTTTTTAACAAAATATATTTATTTTTTAAAAACTGAAAGATTATTTCTAACAAAATATTTTAGTTTTTTAAAAATATATATTTTTTATTTTTTTAGTTTTTTCAAAAAAAAAAAATTGAATTGTAAAAACTAGGAAAACAAATTTGTAAAAACAGAATTTTTGTGGTTTTTTTTAAACATAATATTTTTGTTTTTTAAAACTGGAATAAAATGAAAATATGGGACTTTATGGCGCATGTAAATATAGCCACCACAAGACTCGGTTCAGTTTTTTGAAGGGGGTGTTAACTTCACTTAACTTTAGAATAGTGGGGTAAAAAGTCACTCGTAAAGTTTAGGTGTGTAAATAATTTTTCGGGACAAGTTTAATGAGTACTTTATGCATTCTCTTTTATATTTATTATTCGTAGTTATACTTTCAAAAAAATTATAATTCTTAGCTATATTTGATTTTATAAAAAATCCATGAAACAAGAGATTACTTGTTTTAAAATGCTCTCCTATCTTTTGATTAGGAAAGCTTGGTTAGAGTACCTTCTTAGTGGAGGTCTTGATTTTCACTCTCTATAAGAGCGTTTTATTTTTTTGTATTTTTGTATTTTTTCTTAGTTGTATTCGTTGCCCGAATGAATATAATTTTGGGAAATAATATAGTTGACACACGTTTTATTCATTATGCATTTGAATACAAGTGATACAAGCTGGTAACAATTGAACAATAAGTACGAATGGTAATTAGGCAAACCCTAGTTACTAAGCTCTAAACTATAGTGCTTTATGAAAATTCCTTTATTAAGATAGCAAAATCACAATAATACTATAGAGACAATTTTGATATTAAAAAATAAAAAGCTCAAGATACTTTAGTCGTTAACACTACACGAATAAGTTAAAAACAAGATATGTGTTAGACCCTAATAATGAGACATGATGGATGTCGGGCAGAGTTGTCAAGGTGTCACGACCCGGATAGGTTTGTGCTAGTGTTGACAAGCAATGTGCGGAGCTGAATGTGTGTCTAAGTTATTGCATGGACTTAGATAAGTCAGTTGGACAAGGTGCCTTGAGAGGCAAGGCAACCTTGATTGTGGGCAACCTCTATGGTTGAAGGCGCATGGCACTTGACTAAGGCATGCGTGCGGATCAGTGGAACAGCTAAGTTTGTGACAAGACATGACCGTGAGCTTATGGGCGAAGCATGGTCCAAATACAAGGCAAGGTAGGAAGGTAAAGTGTAGGCAAAAGCTGTAAAATAAGTGTGCATGCAAGTCACGTGACTGAAAACTTGTGCTGTGCATATGCTGTGAAGGTTTAGTCATGTGTAATGCACATGTTGCATTTGGCCAAAATTATGAAGATGGATTCAATATCATGGGAAAGCTTGAATTTAAATAACTAAGTAGTTATGCTTGTTTCTAGGTTGGTCATGTGCAAGGCACATTGTATAACTGCTCTTTTGTAATCTGCCATAAGCAACCCTTTTTATATGTTGTAATTTCGTTAGTTAAAAGGAAAGTAGCATATGTGAGCCTTTCCAACTGAGTATCATTTCTATGTCATACAAGAATAGAATAAAGGTTGGGTTACCCGTATTATTGTGTATTGCTTACGTTTTTCTAAGTCTGGAATAATCTAAGTCCTAAAGTATGTGCGAAAAAAGTAAGACTGAGTGGCTGAGAGTCTGGCAACTTCCATGCAATATCAATTGTGCTAAAATTGGCTCTATAAAAATATGTACTCTTTCTCTAAAGCAAGGGAAACACCAGTTACTTTAACTTAGGCTAATGCCAGGTTATTTATATGTAGAAGCGGAGGCAGAATTTAAAATTAATGATTTTAATCGTTTGGAACCTTCCACTAAATCCAAAGGTCGGTAGAAGTTACTAAGTTCATTGAATAATTTGAACTAATTATGTCTTTCTAGAACCAATCTAAACCAAAAATTGATTTGATTTTCAAGAGGTACATTCGTATATCGTTAGGGTTTATTTGGTACAAGGGGTAAGGATAATAATCCCAAAATAAATTTTACACAAAAATGGTGAAATTACTTATCCCGTGTAAAAGGTGAGCTGGCTAATCTCATGGGTTATCCTTCTTTATCCCGCCATTGTACTAAGTGACCCCTTATAGATGCACTTTACGTAAAAATAGCACGACATAGCCCGTTTTTGGATGGTCAATAAAAAATAGCCAGCATTTACCAAGTTAATGAAAAATAGCCACTATTTTACTGCAATAGAGACCGGTCCAACATAATATACTGGAGTTCGGTGCACTTGTATATTAACTCCAGCATATTATGCTAGACCGGTATACTATGCTAGCTCCAATATAATATACTGGAGACTAGAGCACAGGTGGTCCAAATTCCAGTATATTATACTGGACCATTATGTTGCTGGAACTCCAGTACATTATGCTTGTTGGAACTCCAGTATATTATGCTTGAGTTCTAGTGTACTTATGGTGGAAGTTCATCATATTATACTAGACTTCCAACATACTTATCCCGGAACTCAAGTATAATATGCTGGAGTTCAAATACTTATGCTGGAACTCCAACATAATATATTGGAGTATTTCTGGGTTTTGAATAGTGTTTTCGCTCAGATTTATCTTTACATAAAAAGTGGCTAAATTTCAATTACTTTTAAAATTGGGCTATTTTTAAATGACCAGTTGTAAATCTAACTATTTTTAAATTTCTCCCGCACTTTACACTATCTTAAGTTACATTTGAAACATGAAAGTTCTTTCTTGTTGCGTAGGTTACGGATTCACTAAATATCTAATTTTACAAATAGTTATCATATAATTTCCCTTAAAAAGTACTCCTTTCGGTTCATAATAAGTGTCCAATTTGCTTTTAGCACGCCTATTAAGAAAATATTAAATTCTATATAAAAATACCTACTATGACTAAACTGCCAATAATTAAACATTTAATATGAGGAGTAAGAAAACTTTTTAGGAATATGTACATAGAGTTTATTTTGTAAAAACAAATTGAACTCTTTCTTGATTATATAACTGGACACTTATTTTAAATAAAAATAAAAAAAATAAATTTGACACTTATTATTAACCGGATGCACTAGCAATTAAGACGTGAGTATAAAGTGAGTGGATCCCTCGGTAAAAGTACTAATCCACATTCAACCATACTATTGGCAAGGAGTACCCAATCTCTCGCTAGTGTCACTTGTTAGGACCACCATCTTTGACAACTACAATTCATTCACCCGAAAGCTGACTTCTCAACTGTTTCAATTATTCTTCAACCCTCCCCCACCCCCCACCCCCTTAGAGAGGACTGAAAAAAAATACTTAATAGATTGCCCCCATATCTGGTTTTGAGTTTGTGATACGACTAATTCAATAGATTTTAAAATATTTATTATAACTTCCTCGGAATCATACAGTAGGACGAATTTGATAGTAATATTTTCATCAGTGGGCTATTTTCTCTCTCGAACTCTGTGGGTTATTGCACAAGACCCGTGGGCCAATATGGAGTAGCCCAAGCAGTATTATCATGTCCTTATGTGAGAAATTAAAAATAAATTTTTATCTTCCTATACCATATATGAAATTTTATTACCCTTCATGTTTAAAGGTTGTGTTAATTACATTTAAGTATAACAAATTATAATTTATATACCATAATTTAAATTTTTTGGGTATAATTGATGCTTCATTTATATTAGGCTTTAATTTAGGAGCATATATTCTTCAATTTTCGCTTACCCGCCTATCTCTCCTCCTATACCCCCACAACCCCACGTTTTACCTTCAGTTAATTCCCCCATTTTCATATCCACGTCTCTCACCCACGTTCTTCATCAGTTAAGCACGATTCTTCAATTTTCTTCTTTAGTTAATTTCACAAAATCATATTTCAAGTTTCATTTGTTGTTTCGAGTCCCATATCATGAAAAAATTAACACTTTTACATTATTTTAGTGTTATTTTTGTTGAAAAAATCCATTGTTCAAGTATTTTTTTTGGTAAAATGTGGAATTGTCAAAATTTTGTAGATTATTTGTCTCAATTTTGTAGTTTAAGTGTAGTTGTGATTTTTAGACAGTGCATACATGTAGTTATTTTGTAGGCTGCTGGATAAATTATAGATATCGTTTAATTTACACCTTTTATATACTACTACATTTAACTTCATACAAGCTACAATTAATTTATATTTTGTGAGTTAGTTGATCAACCCTTTTCTAAATTTTGTAGGTTAAGTGTGGTTGTGATTTTTAGACAGTGCATATATGTAGTTATTTTGTAGTTGTTTTGTAGGCTAATGGATAAATTGTAGATAAGGTATAATTCACACCTTTTATATGTACATTAATGCTTCTTTTTATGCAAACTACTAATATTCAATAATTTTTTCGTGTAGTTGACTGAAAAAAAATAAAGAAGAGATATAGGTTCTACAATTTGAATACGGAGGTCGATGAAGAACAATTTTAAAATCTACAAATTGTATTGCGTTATAGATTTTGTGTACTGGAGCTTCTGAAGCAATTTCAGTACTGGAGCTTATGAAGATTGCGTTGTTTTAAAATTGTACTGAATGAGAGAATTACGTAGCAATGAGATCTCTTTATGATTCAAAATTCAAATTTAATATGGAAAGAATAAAATGCAGATTTCATGCCTTCTTTTTAGCGTGTTTTTAATGGCAGAATATGTCTAATTATGGATTGGTACATAAATTGTAGTTAAACTGTGGACTAGGCGGGTAATTAACAAATTATGAACATTTTCCGTAATAAGGTTTCATATATGGTATAGATAAAAAATCCCAATTAAAAATAATCAGATTTATAAGTGGCTATTCAAAAATGAGAGAACTTCATTTATAGCTCATCGGGCAAAACACACATTATCATGTAGCCCAAAATTTTACTATACATTTTACAGCCCAAAAGTAATTCTCGTGGCTAGTCCAAGCCGCTCTCTGCTTCTTTCTTCAGCAATTTTTGTATTTTCCGTTCTTCACAGTTTTTCTTGAACCCTATATAGCTTATCGGCCGCCAGCAAAAAACAAAGGGAATAACTTAAACGTTGTATACAAACCTTTCAACTCAAACACACATTTATACTATGAATATTTGCTCCTCTAGTGAATTAAAGTTCTTTCCCTTTTCTGAATTTTCTTTTTAAGTTTGAATAGTTTGACTGACCATTTATGTATTTCTAAGGATATTTTAATTTGATTCTATTTTTTATGATAAGAATTTGTGTTTCTCTTTATAGAATATTTGTGAGCTTAGAATTGTTGTACCAATCACTGCCAGGAGTTTCTAATGAGTCAAAGGAGATATTGGCTTTTAATGAAGCTGAAGCTTTTAGTTTCAATGTTGGCAATGTACAACAACCATATGGTAATAGTATCAAATTAGGAATATATACTTGAGCATCAACCAGATTAGGACAACCAAATACTATTAGTTGTTCAAGCATGTAGCTTGAGATCTTCATTGTCGTCAATGTATTGCATCACGATAAGTAAAAAAAATCAAGATTTTGTTCTAAAAAAGAGTTTCTCTAACCATTTATCAGTCACGGCTACACCATCGAGGAACAAACTCTTGAGAGCTTTGCAAAAAGTTATATTTTTGTCTCTTCTACATATCATTTGGATATTATACAAAATAAACTGTCACTATATAAAATATATACTAAATAGACGGTTACTATACAAAAAATATACAAAACATACTGTCACTATAAAAGTATACAAAATACACTGAAAAATACAAGATACTCTTATATACAAAAATTTACTATCACTATACAAAATATATACTAAATAGACATTTATTATACAAAAATATACAAAATCAACTGTCACTTTACAAGTTAGACTGTCACTATACAAAAAATATGTAAAATAGATGTAACTATACAAAAAATATACTCTATAAAATAGATGTAACTATATAAAATATATACAAAAAAGACTGTCACTATACAAAATTCATGATACACTCCAAATACAGTGTGTGCACACATTACACATACAAAATTATATATAATTTATATACACTATGTTTACATATTAGAAAATACACATTATATATAATTTTGATACATTGTTCAGACATATTATACATTCACGATACAAAATACATTCGGGGACACAAATATATATATATACTTTAGAAACACAAGCACACTCGAGATAGGCTCAATATACACCAAGGATACAATGTCGAACTTAGGATACAATATTTATACATTGCAAAAAAGGGTTGCTCTATAGCGCCAGGCATGGGTCAAACCTATGACCTTCAGCTTAAGAAACAAGCGCTCTATCCACAGAGCTACCAGCGCTTATGTTATTATACTCATTCATTTCGCTACTATATGCAATACTTTTGGGCCGAAGGGCCATTTTTTGTAAGTAGGACAAAACATGGGTTATGTTTTGAGGGGCTATAGAGGGTAGTTTTCTCAAAAATAATTACAATTTCAAAAGTAGTCGAAATTTAGTCACTTTTTATGTAAAAATAAATCTAAACAATAATACTATAAGAAATCCAAAAAATAAGCATAATTTACTGAAAATTCTATTGTAATATATTGGAGTTCCAACAGAAGTATACTCGAACTTATATTGGAGTTCCAGTATAATATACTGGACTTCAAATATAATATACTGGAGTTCCAGTATAATATATCGGTCCAGCATAATGCTGAAAGTTCATACACATGTGCTCCAATCTCCAGTATATTATACATGAACTTTATGCGTGTTAGAATTCCAGCATATTATGTTGGAAGTTCATATACATGTGCACCGATCTTCAGTCTTTTATGCTGGAACTTTGCGTGTTATAGCATAATAGTGGCTATTTTTCAATGACTTTGCAAATACTGACTATTTTTGAATGAACAGTTTGAAACTAGCTAGCCTGTGCTATTTTTGTTGGCTTGGGCTACACGAACTTCGCTTATTTCTCATTTTGAAGTCCAAGGAAATGATTAAGCTTATTTTCTGGATGCGCGCTTTTTAACAGATCATCTGATCAAGCCCAATAAAACCCAATTTATTTAGTTTCTCTCATTTCATTTATTACTTCAATATTTTCATTCATCATCGGGAATATATTATACAAGTCAAATTAATATTTTAAGTTCAATGAAGGAAAACCAGGAAGTATAAATTTAAATTTTTTTGTCGATTCTTGATTATTTTCTTCCCAAAATTTCTGGAAAGCAAAACATGATGCAAAAGAAATGAAAACTAATGAAGCTAGCCCTAAATTATGTTCTGGAGTGACTACGAATATAATTTGGAGCAGGAAATTACGAAGGGTCCTTAATTTGAAGAAAAATATTGAATAATTTATTAAAGGAAATTTTACCTCTTATAGCAAAGCTTTATACCATATTTACTATAATTCAAAACCCTTTTAAAATATTATTTTCTATAACTATCTTTTATTTTTATAGTAAAATAGGTATTTATCGTATACATGTAACGACCCGACTGGTCATTTTGATCATTTGCACTTTACTCGTTAGTTTGTGGCAACGGATAGCTCCGCTAGATATATTAGGATTAGTGTGCAAAATTTAAGTTCATTCCGAGTTGATTTGATATGTTTTAGTGCGAGTTTTTGGAAGTCGAAAGTTCGAAAGTTCGTTAAATTTGATTTGAGGTGCGTTTCGTCGTTATGTTGTTATCCGTGATTTGAGGCCTCGAGTAAGTCCGTGTGATGTTATTAGAATTGTTGGTATATTCGTATGGGGTTTCGAGGGGCTTGAGTGAGTTTTGGATAGGTTTGGGTTGTGTTGTGCTCGTTTTTCTTTTGTTTCAACGTCGTTTCTTCAAGCATAAATGATATCACATTGAACAAATGAGCTCTAATTTCTGTTTTGATTTAGATTCGTATCGTAATTACGGGTCCATAGCAAAAAGAATCGTCAAATTTGGAAGCGTATGATGGTTTTATCGTTATTTTACTAAGAATTTGGTTGCTAGATTTTATCAGATTAATCATAAAATTACCAATGACTTCTTATTTTGAAAATATGCACTATTTTCAAATATTAAAACCAACATATCTCCTTCATTATAAGAACAAATAGAGTGATTCAAAAGCCTTTCTTGACTGAAATTTCCCAAGGAATCTATTTGAGGCATCAAAAGAAAGTTTTGAGATTGTTTGACATGCAAAACGAGGCAGAACAACTAGTCAAAACTACTTAATATTGAAGGTTTATTCATTTGGTCATATTTTGAGTTGGGGAGCTCGGATTTAGATAATTTTTGGATGCAATTTTCATCATATGAATTGGGGTAAGTTTTTTATACTCGTTTATGGTTATATTTCATGAATCCATATTCGGTTTTTGCATTTGATTGATGATTCATAATGAAATTTGGGGGGGGGGGGGTTGTGTAAAATTTTATAAAGTAAATTTTTAAGTTTTGAACATCGATGCGGAGTACAATTTGAGTGAAACTAGTATAGTTGGACTAGTAATTGAATGGGTTGTCGGATTTTATATGTTTTTTCGAGTTTCATGGTGTAGGCCCTAGTTTGACTTTTGGTCGATTTTGGGATTGTGATTAAGGATTCGACCTTTATCGATTAAGTTTGTTTCCTTTGGCATTATTTGATGTATTAGAGTTGCTTTAGCTAGTTTCGGGCCATTCAGAGCTCGTTACTCGCATAATGGTATTTTTGGAGCATCATTTGGCTTGCTGCGTATTGGATTTGGCTTGTTCAAGGTAAGTAACACTTCTAATCTTGGTGTCAAGGCTATGAAATCCCGAATTAAGTATTATGTGTTTTGGTGTTGAGATAACGCACATGCTAGGTGACAGGCTTGTGGGCATACACCATGTGAGTCGTGACTTCGTTATTTCTGTGGTACTGTGTATTTACCTGATATTATCTGTAACCATAAAATCGCTACGTACTAAAGCTATTGATCTGTGACCCATGTTAGAAACTATGTCTAGGCTACATGTTTATTCTGTTGGGACCCATCGAGGTCGTATTGCTATTAAATTATTTGTTTAAATTGCAATTTCATACTCATCCATGTTCATTCATATCATATATTAGTCTCTGCTGCTATTATTGACACCTCACATCATCATTTTGGGCTAGATTCATGGCATTGTGAGCCCGCGAGACCGGAGAGATTGATGACTGAGTGAGGCCGAGGACTTGAACTGTCAGTAATATATGTATATATGTGGATCGGGTTGCACATCATAATAATTATCATTAGTTTATGCCATGATTGGCTTGATGTAGCGCTTTGGCTGAAGGAGCCCCTCCAGAGCCTACACACACTCCCAATGAGCACAGTTGATATATATTAAGAGATGGATCTGGACATGAATCTTGTCCAAAACATTTATATTTGGGGATGTCTTCCCCAGGTTGCATTAGCCTTATACAATACTGAGTGACTCACTTTCGGTTGCTATGTATATATTAGGGATGGATCTTCACCTGGGGTGTATTGACTATATATAGTACTAAGTGACTGTGCATATCGAGTGATTGAGCATGATGAGTGAATACTGTGAGACGGAGAGATTGGGTACTCTAAGAGTGTGAGTACTCGAGTTTATCTCTGAGATACATTGCATTGACATGCACACATGACATACAAGCATATAGATGCATTTTCCTCATGTTGTACGGTATCACGACATTCATGACTTTTAATATATATTAACATATAGACATACAAATATATTTTACTCTTGCTATCTGGAAAAAGGAAACATCTTACTTATTGTTGAAAGGATTTTTAGGAGAAATTACAGTTTTCAGGCTTATTCATATTTTTGACGATTTCGATAAAAGATTTTGATTTCACTGATATACTTGAAAAACAAGCCTATTTTCTAAAACTTTGAACGAGCTGAGCATTTTATCTCCGAGTTACTTATTTATGACTTTCATTATATCGTTATGAACTGTTGTTTTCTATTAGTGTTGTACTTCAACCTTAGTTCCAGGTCGTCACTACTTTCAACCTAAGGTTAAGTTACTTATTGAGTACATGGTTTCGATTGTACTCATACTACACTTCTGCAACTTGCATGCACATGTTGGATGTAGATGTTGTTGTGATTGACGAGAGCTGGAAGTGAAGACGTACCTGTGTTCCGGTTGTAGGTGCCTCTTGTTCATAATAACCTTAGATTTATAAAAATCTGTTTATATACATTTCGAACAAATGATAATACCAGCTTTGTAAATTCTAATCTTAGAAGTTCATGATATGTACTACCAGTCCTTGGAAAATGTATAGGATTTAGATATTTTCTTTTACTTAATTGTCTTATAAAATTTCATTAGAATTTGATAGTTATTAATTGACTTACCTAGCAGGTCCGGTTAGGTGCCATCACGACTAGTTAGATTTTGGGTTGTGATGATATACGATCATTAAGGCATTAAATATGCTTTGTACCATTTTGTTCACTCATTCTTTTAGTTATTCTCTCCCAAAATCACAGCAGATTTTTTTTTCTTTATCTCTCTCTCTCGCACAGTAAGATTGTATTCACGATTTTTGAAGAATGATTCTCTCTCTCACTTTCAACGTTTTTGCTCCAAAAATTTATGGTACGTGTTAGTTTTTGGCTGGTTCAAGCTTCTTATTTTTCTCTTCACTATTTGTTTAAAAAAATCATCAATATTGTTAGGTTTTCATCAGAAAACTTCAAATTTCCTCTTCAATGGCTGATTTAGTTATTTGTCTTGCTATTACTTGCTATCAAGGTTTCTTTCACCTTCTTTAGTCGTGGGTCTAACAAAAATAGTCTCTTTGCCCTTCCAAGGTAGGGTAAAGCAGCGTACATCCTACTGTTATGTCCCGCCGAATTACGTCGATGTTATACTTTGCAGTATTAAGTTAAGACGGTGTTGCACCTAATAATATTATATTATGGTGATGTCACGCTTCGCAATATTAAATTACGATGATGTCTCACCCTGAAGTATTGTACGTTAAATTTGTCGTAAGGTAATTGACGTTAGTCCAAGTGAAAGATTATTTGGAAATTATAAAGGATTATGCTATTTCACAAACGATTAGTAAATTCATTAAGGCGAAAGGGGGAGCAAGTCAATGAAAATGAATTTTGTCCAAGTTTGGCATTTTGAAATAAAATATGGGTCGAGCGATAATACCTGATAATTATGGACTAGTACCATGCAAGATACTAAATGACCACGGTAATGCGATGTATAAAGTATATTAAAAATAAGTAGAATTTTAAGTAATTTGAGATAATTTTAATTTATGTGTAGTTAATTAATTACTAAGTAACGAGATATTACCTAGTTAACTAATAAGTGGATAAAGATTAATGATCTTTACCCACCCTTCCATGTGGCATAAATCCACAATGGCAAAAGATGACTCTTGGTCACTTTGCCAGATGGCTACTAGGTAATAACCAAATAATGACTTAAGTTAAGTCTTCATAAGATTTGTAAATCTTATCCATGAGATTTAGTAGGAATTTCTCAAAGGCTAAACCACAAACTGCCTTTTGGTTTAAATCCAAGGACGTTGAAGCAGAAGCATTTCATTTCACAACAAAAGCTTCGATAGAAGCAATTTCGTTCAAATATTAACAAATCAAAGTAAGATTTCGTTCCTCAATTTCAAAGCGCTGTAGCTTAATCCGACTTTTAGGTTTTAAGTTCAATCCACGAAGGGTTTCAAGGGAATATTTTACGGAGTTTTTCCTACTTCAAGTATGTTACGTCTACCCCTTCTTTCTTTTGGCATGATTCATACGATACAAACGAAATGTGTTAATGCACAAATTCCATGAATGACTCTATTCATAGAAGTATTAGAGATATATATGCTCTTGAAGTTCCATGTGTCATAATATTTTATCATTTGTTCATAGGTCTCAGAAAAATACGAAAGTTGAAAGAGAAAGAGTTTACTTTATGATATTACTCAAAGGTAAAATTGTCACGATCCAAAATCCATTACAGGTCGTGGTGACGTCGGACACTGCTGTCAGGCAAGCCAACTAAATAATCAATTAAACTCTCTTTTTAGTTACATTGAAATCTAGGATTTTTTACTTCCATCTTTCATAAATAAAATGGTCATTACTTCAATTCAAATTAAATAACAAGCATTTAGTACAAATCTTCCAAAACTATCCCAGAACTTGGTGTGACAAGTGCATGAGCAACTACTGATAAAGAAAATAAAATACAACATCTATCCAAAATACAGCGGACATGGAATAAATACAATATGATGAAAGGAACTATACTAGCTGCGGGTCGCCTCGAACAATGCAGCTCACCTAGTCCCAAAATCATCCGCGGTGCTACGCCCAGTAGGCCACTAGAGTTACTTATACCTGTGCAACAAAAATGCACAGAAGTGTAATATGAGTACGTAATCAACGTGTACTCAGCAAGTATCCCATCTAATCTCGAAAAAGTAGAGACGAGATGGTCAACTTTGACACTTACTAGTAGTTCAATAATAATATACTGAATGGGTGAGGAAATCATAGATTTTATATAAGCAGTTCAAACTCACAAAGACGGAAAACAGGCAATACACCTTCACAAATAATAAAGGATTTTCAAGTTTCACTTTTTTTAGCTTATGAATATATATCAAGCCATGAAGGGCAAATTTCACGTTTAAAATTCTCAAGCGACAAATAACATGCGCAAATCACACCGAGGTGACAGCCTGATCCAACAGGAATGTAAAATGTGCACTGCTGAGGGTCGAACGACATGAATCATAGATGCATCTGTTATCCAGCTCGCGAATCTATCCATGCGATGCGGTCAACATAAAATAACAATCACCCTGCTCGCGAATCATCCATCTAACACAGGTACACATAAAATAAATGCTCAAATAGCCAATTAGGAATTTTATCGGGCAATAATAATCCAAATAAAACTAATTCTCCTTTAAAATTTTCTTTTAAAAAATGAAGTTTAATCTTTTTTGAAATTCACTTACTAATTCAATGTGATTTAAGACATTCAAGCTATCAATGTGTTCATAAATAATCCAAGTATAACATACGTTTGGGTCCTAGCTACCCTGACAATACCATAATAGTATCTACGCACGGAATCTCGTCACCTTGTGCGTATGTAGCCCTCCCCACATATAGGAGCACATAATCAATTATTTCACCTATGGGGACAATTCCGTCTTATAAGGTTAGAAAAGGAGAATCACCTCGCTCCGAAGATCTGTAACCGGCATTCCACGCCCTTCCGAAAATTCTACTTGATGCACCATACTCCCAAACTAGCCGAATAATGGCAAACTAATAAGAATATACTCAAATACTTGTTAGCAACCCAAATTATGAAAATTCCCAACTTCGCTTAGTGAAATAACAAAAATGCCCTCGAGCTCACGTGCCCGGATTTTGAAATTTCTTGAAAATATACTCTACTCATTGCTTAACTAGCTCAAATATATAATTTACTCCTAATTCCATGCTCAAATTCTTGGTAAAAATTCATTTTATAAAATTTCTAGGTCTTCCCCCCAAAACCCCTAATTTTCTACTAATTTCCATGCTCAAATCCATATAGTTGATGTATGTAACTCAAAATAGGTGGGGATAACTTACCTCTTCAATGATGCTAAAGATCCTCTCTTAAAGCTCCCCAAAAATCGCCCAAGCCATGAAGAATATGAAAAAAATGGCCAAATCCCGATTTCAAAACAACCATTCTGCCCCAGCTATTTTTGCACATGCGGTCCATTGACCTCTTCTGCGTTTCCGTAGGTGCGGCCGCTCTACCGCATTTGCGGTTCTTCCCATGTCTTTCATTTTTCGCTCCTATGACATAACATCCGCAGATGCGGTCCCGCTTCTGCGGAGCTTTGACCGCATCTACGATCCTTCCTAGATCGCCCATTCTTGCTTCTGCGATCTCCCTTCCGCAGATGTGGTCCCGCTTCTGTAGAACCTTGATCGCATCTGCGGTCCACGAGCCTCCGACCAATTTTGAATCTGCGCCTTCCTATCCGCTTTTGCGGAGCCGCACCTGCGGCCCCTTTTTCGCAGGTGCGATAATGACAGCAACCAAACCCTTCAGCCTTCTTCAAAGTTTTATTTTTGATCCGTTAACCACCCGGAATCCACCCGAGGCTCCTGGGACCTCAACCAAATCTACCAACCAATCCCAAAACACGTTTGGAACTTGCTCGAGGCCTCAAATCACATCAAACAATGCTAAAATTATGAATCAATCCCAATCCAAACATAATGAACTTTAGAATTTTAAACTTCTATTTCGAATGTTTAAACCTAACAAATCTCGTCCGATTGACCTCAAATTTTGCGCACAAGTCATATTCGACATTGTAGACCTACTCCAACTTCAGGAATCAGATTTTGACCCCGATATAAAAAAGTCCACCCCGATCAAACTTCTCAAAACCTTCAAACCTGTATTTTTAGCCAAGTGGTTCCAAAATGACCTAGGGACCTCCGAATTCACTTTCAATCGTGCTCTCAACTCCAGAATCACCATACGGAGTTATTCACAGCCTTGGAACCCCAAACAGACATCGATAACACTGAAATCCACTCCAAGCCAAACTTATGAAATTTCTTTTAAAATGCTAACTTCCATAATATGCGCCAAAATGCTCTCGGGTTATCTGAAACCCGAACTAAGAATACGCCCAAGTCCAAAATCATCATACGAACCTGCTAGAACCTTCAGATCCTAATTCTAAGGTCGTTTTACTCAATATTCCAATCCTACTTCATTCTTTCAACTTTAAGCTTCTGAAAAGAGGATTCTCTTTCCAAATCGACTCTGAGCTTATCGGAATTTAATTCTGACACGCGTACAAGTCATAATATCTGAAATGAAGTTGTTCCTGGCCTCGAATGCTGAACGGAGCGTTAGGACTCAAAACGACTAGTCGGGTCGTTACATTCTCTCCCACTTAAACATACGTTCATCCTCGAATGTGGTGATAACTATACTGGAGTGGTCTGAAATTGATGTTTAACTTCACATGCACCTTCCCATGCTACTATGCTACTATAGCTCAGTTGAGTACATTAGCTCAATCCATTATGAAGATATTCTCTTTTATCCAAGCAGATACACACTAAGGCCCAATTCCAACATCTGAAATTTCATGCCCAACCCATTTTCACCATAAGGTCACCATATTAATCACCATATGCTGTATTCAGACACAACTGCATAACCTTGCTGAATTCGTACCTAGCATTACTTTACTCACCGGACCACAATAACCTTTTTATGATCAACTTAGTCTAAAACAATTGCCGAGTCAACAAATCATTCGGTCTATATTCCTGACAAAACCTTCACCTCATGATGAACCAAATAATGGTCTTATCTCCATAACATACCTCATTTAGCTGGATTACACAGAATCCTAGATCAAGGGATCTCATCCCATCTTATACAACTTCCTAGGCAACAAGCCACCCCAGACATGATCAAAAGTCTTATATGATGCTACCATGTGCAAAAAAATGCAACCAATTCGAACGCGATACATTGAAAATGAATTCTCAAAAAGAAATCCAATTACCCTGCTCACGAATCATACATGCGATGTGGGCAACATACTACACAGACACCCTGCTCTCAAATCATACATGCCATGCAGGCCCACAGCTAATTCGAGCTTTCCTCAGGAAAATAGGAATGTAGCACATAAAAATAGATATAGGGAACTGAGCTTAACATCACACGGTTGTGGTGTGCAACCCAATTCAAATAACATACCCATGGCGGCATGCCACCCCATCCACCCATAAAAATCACATAAGGAGGTACGCACCGAGCTAGATGGCTCATTTCAATAATATACCAAATATTGGTCACAAGCACATGAAGTGCATAATAACATCCCTAAGGGAACATATAGCATCATAAGAAACAAAACTTAAGCACAACTGAGGTGCGATATACAAACTGAATCTCAAGAGCCATCTTGCTCATAAAGCATCACTTCTACACGGATCCTTAACACATAAGCAATTTCTCAAGCTGTCTCACAACTCGTAGGGCACAACACATCACTTTAGGAAATATCTGCCAATGAAATAACACCCTAACAACTCCTACATAAGGAGCGGATCACTGAAATGATCACAACTGGCCTGACATAGAGCTCAAATACACATTTAAATCCATCCACCAACCTCACGTAGACCCTGATCATATCAAACTAAGGCAATAACCTTTCAAAGGTCCATACTAATTTCCCTCTTATCATAACACACAAGGACAACCATCATAACTGGAGTACAGTCCACAACTCAGAATTCGAGTGCCCTCCAGGCATCCATTCTCAATTTAACGATATCATCACTATTCTTCGTACTTGCTCTAGATCTTTAATCAATCAAGTGGCTACATGCCATATTTGTGCAATCTTCATGTGGGATACACTCCTACAATATAACATAACATTAATTGGGTCTTACCTCTAACCCACCGACCTCACTAACGATGAAAAGCAATCAAGAATCATTAACCATGATACAAGCCCTCTTTACAAAACACCAATATCAGGTGATGCTCAAGAATGCCAACTTACTTTAAACACCGAAACTCTTTTCCTGCTCATCCGAGCTTGTGACATCTTTGTCCACACCGAACTGCAGCTTTGATTCTCATTTCAAATTATATACTACTCACTGCACCTGACATATCTATGAATAACAGGACACGGTTCTTCATCATAATCCAGAATTGCTAATAGATTAATACTTCATCACATCAAAGCTTTTCATTGAACTCGCTTTAGGAAAACCATAGCAGCACATAGGTGAATACCCATAACCGTAGAATGTGCAACATCTAAGTAGTGTTCTATGGCACCATAGCCCTTCCGGAATTCGCTCCCACATAACAAGCCATAACATAAGAATGTTTCTGAATAATATCAATTACAGCGGCTGACAAGCCTTATACGCACCATCACAAATCACTTGCATAACTTGATCACACAGAAGGAACTGACCTCCACCTCCAATATGCCAACTCAATCATGGCTAACCAATCTACCTTCTCCCAATTTACCCTTGATTGCCTTAGAGATAATACTAACTCCATCCAACACATAACATATTCCATCTGCACCCATCTCGAGTGACCTTGGATCACAAGACAATGCCATCTCAAATCCCATGAATTATTCCATACCTCCCAAATGCCATACTGCATGTCGAAACATCACAGAACATTATGCGCCTCTTCTCACAGGCTGCTAACAAGCTTGATTCTATACCCGTAATTATACGCTCAAAATCATTAGGCATCACACCTCATCTTTTGAATTTACCATGACCGTTGTTGAGAGCCACCCGCTCTGACATGGCCCCGAATATAATCAACTCCATGAGTCTCCCCTTACATAAGTACCCCTTGGCGAAGAACCCGTTGAATCACTTCCCTTGGAACCCACATCTGTACAAAGAAAAATCCAGAATCTTTCCCCAAGTCTGAGCATGATCCAATAAGGACAACGATAGCCCACCTTTAATAATACCTTTGCCCAGATCATCACTTTTGGTCTTTCCCCATAGCTGAAATAGCCCAACAATATGCTAATAACCTGAAACCTCACAAGTAGTTAACTCTGCAACCCCATCATAAGTGGTGGGACTCTCCCACTTAGCTTGAAGCCATTATTTCACAACTTTGGAATTCATCAAGATTCCCAAGCTTCCATCAACATAACTTGGCACGATTAACCGCATAAATTCTCAGATTCTTTCCGCAAAACCCCATTCTTTGATACTCTGATTCACCCACTACATTCGCACTACCGATCTCATTGCTACATAACCGATAAAATTTGTCACAGAAGCCTTTCCAACCACACGACTGCTAACCTGCTCACTTGGGTAACCCGCCTATAAAAGGCTCTCCCCGTCATCTTCCCACACTGCTGCACAGGGTACAATTACTACGACATCAATGCCCCTTCCTACGTCTGAGCTTACTCTGCAGTTGCACAGGTCCATTTACCCCTCGTGGACATCATTTAAATGTGCAACAACATCCTTCTAATTCAAAGTGATGCTACAGCCTTCTTCATTTAAGTGGCTCCTTTCCGTTATACTAAATATCCGGTCGCACAAGAATCCCTACTTAAAATTAGACCCGTAGACCCCAATAACCAAGCACCAGTATTTTCAAATCGTTCCAAACTCTCCTTAAGGCGTATAGTCATCTTATTACCAGCTCCACTTTGGGCAAACTCACTTTTTTAATTAACTGCTCGGCCTGTACTTCCTAAGCCTGGCCTTTTAGAAGTTTAAGACTCCGCCTGACACTTCCCACATGTCTTTCTCATATTTTGCTGCTCAATTGTTGCCTTAAATAACATCTAGCTTCATAGCACCTGAAGCAGCAAATTACTACTAAGTTTAAACTTTTCCGAAGGTCATCTTTATCGAAACGCCAACACTAGAAATACTAATTCAATCCTTAACCGCCTCACCCTGATATCTGATAGTTGTATCTTCAATACTATTTCACAATATCTTGCCCCAAGGGATAATTGTAGAAGATCATAAAACCGACAAACTTATTACGTTCGATTAAGACAACAACAACACGATATAGTAGAAAGCTCCACCATGCCTGTAATTACCAAGTCTCATTACTTCCACCAGTCCACATTTGACCATCCTTAGTTCGATTACCTTTCCCCCTACCGGGAATAAAATACAGAACCTCTTGATTATGCATTGAGTAAACCTCCCTTGAAATCATTCACTTACCCGACATGTGAGCAACACCCTGCCATCATATCACTATTGCAAAATAGTTATTCATAAGTATTGTGGCAACTTGTGCCTAGCGTCAAAGACCTCAAAGGTACCGTACTGGGCTGAAACAATAAAATATTCTTCCATAAAGCGATGACAACAATCTGATCTGCTATACCGAGAGAAATATCCTATACCACATTTGTAGTACCATTATAGTTCTTCAATTCTCGATTTATAACAAGCGCTCTGCGTCACGTAAGATTGAGTGGGAATGAACTAATGGCATAAGCCTCACTGGAATCAAATTGCACGATAATGAATCAAGAAGGGAAGTACTTCTAACAGTGCTGCAGCCTCTCGAGAATAAGTACAGACGTCTCCGTACCAATCCGTGAGACTCTACTAGACTTGCTCATGACTTGTGAGACTCTAGGAACCTAGTTCTCTAATACCATGTTGTCATGACCCAAAATCGACTACGAGTCGTGGTGGCGCCGGACACTACTGTCAAGAAAGCCAACTAAATAACCAATTAAACTCTCTTATTAATTACATTGAAATCTGGGATTTTTCCTTCCACCTTTCATAAATAAAAAGTTCATTACTTCAGTTCAAATTAAATAATAAGCATTTAGTACAAATCTTTCGAAAACCATCCCAAAACCCGGTGTCACAAGTGCATGAGCAACTACTGATAAGGAAAATAAAATACAACATCTGTCCGAAATATAGCGGACAGGGAATAAATACAATATGTTGAAAGGAACTACACTAGCTGCGGGTCGCCTCGAATAATGCAGCTCACCTAGTCCCAGAATCGTCCGCGCTACTACGCCCAGTAGGCCACTAGATTTACATATACTCGTGCAACAAAAATGCACAGAAGTGTAGTATGAGTAAGTAATCAATGTGTACTCAGCAAGTATCCCTGCCTAATCTCGAAGAAGTAGAGACGAGATGGTCAACTTTGACACTTACTAATGGTCCAATAATAATATACTAAATGTGTGAGGAAATCAGGGATTTTATATAGCAGTTCTAACTCACAAAGCTGGAAAACAAGCACTACACCTTCACAAATAATAAAGAATTTTCAAGTTTCACTTTTATTTATCTTATCACTTTATATCAAGCCATAAAGGGCAAATTTCACGTTTAAAATTCTCAAGCGATAAATAACATGCGCAAATCACACTAAGGCGACGACCCGATCCAACCGGAATATAAATTGTGCACTGCCGAGGGTCGAACTACACAAACCATAGATGCATCTATTACCCCGCTCGAGAATCTATCAATGCGACGCGGTCAACATAAAATAAATAATTACCCTACTCGAGAATCATCCGTGTGACACAGGTACACATAAAATACATGCTCAAATAGTCAATTAGGAATTTTATCAGGGAATAATTATTCAAATAAACCAATTCTCCTTTAACAATTTTCTTTAAGAAATGAAGTTTAATCTTTTTGAAATTCACTTACTAATACAATTTGATTTAACCAATTCAAGATATCAATAGATTCATAAATAATACAAGTATAACATACTTTTGGATCCTAGTTGCCTGGACAATAGCATAATAGTAGCTATGCACGGACTCTCGTCACCTCATGCGTACGTGGCCCTCCCCACAAACAGGAGCACATAATCAATTATTTTACCTATGGGGACAATTCCCTCTTACAAGGTTAGAAAGGAGACTCACCTCGCTTCGAAGATCCGTAACCAGCATTCACTCCCTTTTGAAAACTCTACTTGATGCACCACGCTCCCAAACTAGCCAAATAATGGAGAACTAATGAGAATACATTCAAATACTTGTTAAGAACCCAAATTATGCAAATTCCCAACTTCATTTAATGAAATGACCAAAATGCCCTAAGGCTCATGTGCCCGGATTCCAAAATTTCTCTAAAATATACTCTACTCATAGCTTCACTATCTCAAATATATAATTTACTCTTAATTCCATGATCAAATTCGTGGTAAAAATCAATTTTATAAAATTTCTTGGTCTTCCCACCAAAACCCCTAATTCCCTACTAATGTCCATGCTAAAATCCATTTATCGTTGATGTATGTAACTCAAAATAGGTGGGGATAACTTACCTCTTCATTGATGTTAAATATCCTCTCTTGAAGCTCCCCAAAATTTACCCAAGCCATGAAGAATATGAGAAAAATGGCCAAATCCCAATTTTTAAAACAACCATTCTGCCCCAGCTATTTTCGCACCTGCGGTCCATTGACCGCTTCTGCGGTTCCGCAGGCGGATGCTCTATCGTATTTGCGGTTCTTCCCAGGCCTTTCCTATTCTACTTCTATGATAACATCTGCAGATGCAGTCCCGCTTCTGAAGAGCTTTGATTGCATCTGCGGTCCTTCCTAGACCGCCCATTCTCTCTTCTGCGATCCCCTTTCCGCAGATGCGGTCCCGCTTGTGTGGAACCTTGGCCACATCTGTAGTCCACGAGCCTCCGACCTATACCGCACCTGCGCTTTCCTAGACACTTTTGCGGTGCCACACCTGCTTCCCCTTTTTCGCAGGTGCGGTTATGATAACAACCAGACCCTTCAGCCTTTTTCAAAGTTCCATTTTTGATCTGTTAACAACCCGGAATCCACCCGAGGCCCTCGGGACCTCAACCAAAACCTACCAACCAATCCCAAAATGCATTACGAACTTGCTCAATGCCTCAAATCACATCAAGCAACGCAAAAATCATGAATCAACCCCCAATCTAAACATAATGAACCTTAGAATTTTAATCTTCTATTTTCGATGTTTAAACCTATCAAATCTCATCCGATTGACCTCAAATTTTGTGAACAAGCCATATTCAACATTACAGACCTACTCCAACTTTTGGAGTCAGATTGTAACCTCAATATCAAAAAGTCCACCCCCGGTCAAACTTCTTAAAAATCTTCAAATCTCTATTTTAGCCAAATGGCTCCAAATGACCTATGGACATCTAAATTCACTTCTGGTAGTGCCCCTAACTCCAGAATCACCATACAGAGCTATTCACGGCCTTAGAACCCCAAACGAACATCTATAAAACTGAAATGGACATCAAGCAAACTTTGAAATTTCTTCTAAAATGCTAACTTCTACAATATGCACCAAAATGATCACGGGTTATTCAAAACCCGAATCAGGCATACGTCCAAGTCTAAAATTATCATACGAACCAGCCGGAACCTTCAGATCTGGATTTCGAGATCGTTTACCCAAAATTCCAATGCTAGTTCATTCTTTCAACTTTAAACTTCCGAAATGAGGATTCTCCTTCCAAATCGACTCTGAACATCCCAGAACTTAATTCCAACCATGCGTACAAGTCTTAAATACCTTAAATGAAGTTGTTCTTGGCCTTCGACTACTGAACAGAGTGCTAGGACTCAAAACGACCGGTCAAGTACTCTCTATTTCTGCCATGTGTGTTATGTATTTATTTATGTACCTTACATGTACATTATTCCTAATGATGTCCCTTTTGCCTGGGGATGCTGCATTTCATGCCTGCAAGTCCCGAAATACAGGTCGAGGGCCCTCCAAGTAGGCTATTAGCTCAGCAAAAGATGTTGGTACGCTCCATTTGCTTCGGAGTTATTTGGTTGGTATGATTTACACGTGTATTATTTGGTATGACGGGACTCTGTCCCGACCTTTATGAAAATTTTATATTCTTAGAGGCTTGTAGACAAATTTCATGTATGTAATATATTGTATGGTCTTGTCGGCCTATATTTAAGGTACAAGTGGTTATTTTGGGCTTGTAGGCCCGTACGTCTTACGTATAGATTTGTATTACATCTTGTGTCCTACCTATTTCACGGCAGTTTCTCTAGCTCAGTCATTTATGATATCATAACATGAAAAGATACATTATTTGGTACTCTGTTTAGTAAGGTACCGAGTTCCCGTCGCGATCCATCAGTTTAGTGTGACGACCCGGCCCGTCATCACGGGAATTTCCACCCCGTTATGTTGTAATTACATATTTCCTGCTTTTATATCAGTGTTAGAGTCTATCGGGGGAGTTAGGAGTGAATTGGATTGAAAATGAGGCATATAGACTTTTTGAAGGAAACTTGAATAAGGAAAGTCAACCCGGAGTTGACTATTTAGTTAGAGAGCTCGGAATCGAATTCTGATGATTCGGTCAGCTCCGGGAGGTCATTTTTGAGCTAGGAGAGCGATCGGAATTGAAATTGGAGGTCCGGTGTAGAAATAGGCTTGAATTGGCTAAGGTTGAATTTTGGCGAAATCCGAACGGTAGGTGAGATTTTGACCCGGGGGTCGGAATGGAATTCCGACAGTTGCAGTAGCTCCGTTAGGTGATTTTGGATGTGAAAACTCAAGGAGATGGAACTAAACAGGCTTAGGCCCTTTTCCTCAAGGCTGCAAAATTTCAGGTCATTCGGACATCGTTTAGTCGGGTTTTGATTGATTGTGTAATTCGGAATGTTTTAAGGAATTTAGGCTTGAATTCGATGTGAATTATGGGTTTTGATGTTATTAGACGTGTTTTGAGGATTGGAGCAAGTTCGAATAAGGTATTAAGATGTGTTGGTGTGTTTGGATGAGGTCCCGGGGGCCTCGGGGTGTTTTCGGATGGCTAAACGGGAGAAAATGTGGAAAATTGCAGACTTGTGTTCTGGTTCTGTTGTTTTCGCTCCTGCGGAAATGGGGGCGCAGGAGCAAGTCCGCAGAAGCGGACGAGAAGGCGCAGAAGCGGAGGAGACCGCTGAAGCGGAGCTTGGCTCGCAGGGGCGGCTTCGCTGGTGCGAGAGGGATATCGCAGAAGCGGTCTGGAGGCGTGATGGAGAAGACCGCAGAAGCGGATTGTGGATCGCATAGGCGAGTCCGCAGGAGCGGACTCTTGATCGCAGAGGCGGAAAGGACCGCAGGGGCGGAAGAATTTCCGCAGAAGCGGACCCGCAGGAGCGGTCCGTGTATCGCAGGAGCGAAAATGGCCAAATAGGCCTGGGTTCGCAGAAGCGACCAATTGGTCGCAGAAGCGGTTCCGCAGGGGCGGAAAATGGTCCGCAGAAGCGAAAATCGCAGTGAATTAATTGTATCAGAAGTTAGAAAATTTCAGAAATATTTCACACATTTGGGTCTCGGCTTAAGGAGGCGATTTGGGCGAATTTGGAGAGAAACTCAAGGGAAATCATCAGGTAATCAACTATGGACTTATACTATGATTGGTATTGATAATATTATGCAATTATATCATGAAAATGGAGGAATTTGGGGTGATTCATGGAAGATTTAACCCTAGACTTGAACTTTAGAAAATCAAGATTTTGAATGGGCAAATGGAGTCCGAATTTGGTAAAATTGATATGCCTAGACTCGTATTGAGACTAGGGTTCCGAATATGTAACTTTTATAATTTTTCGAGAAGCGCACCAAAACTCGGGTTTTGACAACTTGTGTGTTTTGATACAATTTGGGTTATTTCGAATGAATTACGTGTAATTAGCATATGTTGATGCATTCTCTATGATTTTGAGCAGATTTCGCACCCGAGGAGGTTGATTTGCGAGGCAAGCGCAAGGCGGATTGAAGCTTCTACCGGTTCGAGGTGAGTGGTGATAGTAAATAATGTACTGAGGGTTTGAAACCCCGTACTAGCACTTCACAGTGCTATGATGAGATGAGACACACGTCTTGAGACGAGTGTGGTGACATTGTGATTGGGGACTTGGACTTGGTCCTTCCCGGCTAATAGAATACTGTGTTGTATGACTGCTAACGAGATTATAACTGTACAATTGGGCTAATAGCCATGTTTGGGGCCTTGTGCCGATCTGTAGAGCATTAGGGAACCTGTAGAGCTAGGTGACCCTTATATCATGTTGGAAACATACACTCAGCCGTAGCTCTAGCTGTATAGCATAATATGAGCTCGTACTAGATGTGTACATTGAGAGAGATTATCTAGGGTGAAATTCCCTGTTCTAGCTGAGTGGGCCTGAAAGGCCAAGTCTATATTGACTGAGACAGGGTCCAGGACCCACTGTGATATATTATATTGGGCCTGAACGGCCAAGCACATATTGACTGGGATAGGGTCGAGGACCCATTATGAGGTATTATATATATATACCTATATTGGATCGGGCTGCACGCCGCAGCAGTATATATATATTGGATCGGACTGCACGCCGCAGTAATATACATGTAATATTCATGTAATATACATGTGGGACGGACTGCACGCCGCAGTATTATTGCGCTTGGGCTATAGGAGCCCCTTCGGAGTCTGAGTCTGCACACATTCTCAGTGAGCACTGGTGTATATTATGGGATCGGGCTGCGCGCCGCAGCAGTATAAATATATATACATATAAATATTGGATCGGACTGCACGCCGCAGTAATACATGTGTGGATCGGGCTGCACGCCGCAGTATGATAGTGCTTGGGCCTAGGAAGCCCCTCCGAAGTCTGTATACACCCCCAGTGAGCGTCGTCGACGTTAAATGGAGCGGGCTGCGCGCCGCAGCGGTATATGTATTGGAGCGGGCTGCACGCCGCATCATTATACTTAATCATATCCTATTATCTACTTAAATACTTATACATTATAGACATAGGTATGTGTCTTTATATGTTGAGATGGCCGTACACCGTAGGAGTACGAGTGAGGGTTGGATCAGTGTAGAATCTTGTAGAGATAAACGTGGATTGGAGATTTGAGCATTTCTATAGTGATGACGTACCTGTGAGGGTTGCCTTAGAACTGCTAAGTGATAGCACAGGAGTTCTTACCTTCAGTTATTATTTATTATTGTTACTCACTGAGTTGAAATATACTCACCCCACTCCCCTGCACTTTCTGTGCAGATCCACAGGTGCCCGAGAGCAGTTGAGACATTGTAGCTGCTGATCCTTGTCTACTTTTGCGGAGATTACGAGGTAGCTGCCAGCGTCCGCAGAGCTTGTTTTCTCCTTCTTTATCGTCTTGTTGATTTCCTATTTGCCTAGACTTGATTGTATTAGGATGCTATTCTGTAGAGGCTCAGTCTCGTGACACCACGATATGGTTGGGACCGTATTTTGTATGTTTTACGTTTCGGTTATCACCTGATATGATCATTTACTGTTTAAGTTTAATTTGATTAATAACTGGTTGGTTTAAGGGATAATATGGTCGGGCTTGCCTAGCATTGTGTTGGGCGCCATCACGACCAGGGTTTGGGTCGTGACAAGTTGGTATCAGAGCCTAGGTTAATAGGTCTCGCGAGTCGTGAGCCGGTTGGTAGAGTCTCGTGGATCGGTGCGGGGACGCCTGTACTTATCCTCGGGAGGCTGCAAACCTTTTTAGGAAAAGTTTCAATTCTTGGAATTCTTGTCGTGCGATTACTTTTGACTTGATGTGAACTTTGACATTCTATTCTCTCGCAGATGGCGAGAACTCGAGCTTCTGAACTGGGAAGACAACCACCACTACCACCTGCTAGAGGCCGTGGACGCGGCCGTGGTCATGGCAGAGGTCGGGTAGCTAAGGCAGTACCAGTTGACCCACAACCCCCAGTTGCTGAGGTGCCAGCAGCACCAGTTCAGGCACCAGCTGTGCCCATTGTCATTCCGGGTCTACAGGAGACCCTGGCTCAGATACTAGCAGTTTGCACTAGCTTGGCACAGGCGGTTTTAGTTACTACAACGGCAACTGCATCAGGGACCGGGGGTGGTCATCAGACCCCCAGCACACGCACTCTAGAGCCAGCAGTGCAGGGCTTGCAGACACAAGAGGCTCCTCCAGTTCAGCCTGTGGTTCCGGTTCAGCCAGCAGATCAGGTTTAGGGGGACAGGGTCCCAGCTATGACGGACGATGAGTAGCGTCGTCTCGAGAGGTTCACTAGGTTATCTCCTCCAGTGTTCATTGGTGCTCCGGGCGAGGACGCCCAAGGTTTTCTAGATAAGTGTCATCGGATGCTTCGTACGGCAGGGATCTTGGAGTCCAGTGGGGTATCATTCACTACCTTTCAGTTTCAGGGGCCAGCCTTCGCTTGGTGGGAGGCTTATGAGCGCCGCAGGCCAGCCGGAGGAGCACCACTATCATGGCCGGAGTTCTCCACTATGTTCTTGGAGAAATGGGTGCCTCGATCTCGGAGAGAGGAGATGCGTAGGCAGTTTGAGGGTCTCCGTCAGGGGGACATGTCGGTGTCAGAGTATGAGATCAGGTTTACAGAGTTGTCCGGATATGCACCATGGTTGGTTCTTTCCGACAGAGAGAGGATTGGGCGCTTCGTGGACGACCTCATTTATCCCATTCGTATTCGATGACTCGGGAGAGGGTTTTGAGTCGTACATTTGAGGATGCTCGTGGATATTGCTCGCGACATAGAGACAAATCGTCGCAAGGAGCGGGATGAGAGGGAGGCCAAGAGGCCTCGAGGAGCAGCTAGTTCCAGTGGCACTCAGACCAGGGGTCAGAGTCAGCAGAGCCGAGGTCGCTCTTTCAGGTCTTCGCAGTCGGGTCGCTCAGATCGTCGCAGATGGTCTCCTAGACAGGGTTATCAGGGTTCGCACCAGAGCCAGCCATCTCTCAGTGCCATGCCAGCTCAGAGTTCTTCACAGGCCCCATCCGCTCAGGGTTCATCTCGGCCTAGTTCATCAGCTGGTCACTCCAGCACCAGAGGTCCTTATCAGTCTCAGTACCCAGCACCGGGGAGTTGCTACGAGTGCGGAGAGTTTGGGCACCACCGTAGGGAGTGTCCCCGTCTTGTTTCCGGATCTTATCAGCAGAGAGGGCAGCCCTCGTCATCTGGTCCTTCTACTTCAGCACCCGCCCCGCCAGCTAGGGGTGAGGGTCAGACAGCTAGGGGTCGCTCTCGAGGGGGAGGCCGATCAGGCGGACAGGCTAGATGCTATACTTTTCAGGGCCGATCTGAGGCTGTTGCTTCTGATGATGTCATTACAGGTATTATTTCAGTCTGCCACAGAGATGCCTCGGTATTGTTTGATCCCGGTTCTACTTATTCTTATGTGTCTACATATTTTGCTCCTCATTTGGGCACGACCCGAGGGAGTCTTGAGCTGCCAGTGCATGTATCTACCCCGGTAGGGGATACTATTGTTGTGGACCACGTATACCGGTCCTGTTTGGTCACTATTGGAGGTCTGGAGACCCGAGTAGACCTGTTGCTTCTCAACATGATTGATTTTGATGTTATATTGGGCATGGACTGGCTATCTCCATGTCATGCTATTCTGGACTGTCATGCTAAGACAGTCACTTGGGCTTGTCACACCTCCTTTTGGCGCAGGCCCGTGATGGCGCGAATATAAAAAGGAGTTTTTCCAATTAAAGGACAATCAAAACGGGATTCATTTATTGAGATATTCAGAGTCGCCACTTGGGAGATTTGTGGTGTCCCAAGTCACCGGTTGAATCCTGAATTGAGGAAAGGTTTGACTCTATTTAACAGTCTGCGTACCAGAAATCCGGATAAGGAATTCTGTTAACCCGGGAGAAGGTGTTAGGCATTCCCGAGTTCCGTGGTTCTAGCACGGTCGCTCAACTATTATATTTGGCTTGATTATCTGATTTTAATACAAATATGAACTAATGTGCAAACTATCACTCCAAACCGTTTTAATTGTTAGAAGAAAATATAATGTCGTGAGAATATATCTCGAATTCCGTCACATAAATGTGTCCGCAATTTTTGATATATTCCGACTTCATTGGGATTTGGATTGGGGTCACATAAATGTGTACCCGAAATTAGGGAGGTATTATTATTAGATACGCGCTTAAAGATGCTAACGCATTATTATTTTTTGAGAACAGCCGCGGAATTTGCTAAACGGCATGTCCCGTAATCTAAGTAATATTTATTAAAAGAGAAAAATTCTAATTAATTACGAATCAATAATGTATAACACACTAATTGCTAGACTAACCGACATTGATGGAAGAGAAATTACTTTTAAAACAATTTTTCGAATAAAATATATATATAAAAATCAATTTCGAAATTACCAATAAAAATAAAATAAAATTTCGAAAATTATAAATAAAATAAAATAAAATTTCGAAATTACAAATAAAATAAAATAAATTTTCGAATTTTTTGTAAATAAAAGGTAAAATTTGACGACTAAATATTCGAAAGAAACTGAACATAACTAGATTAACACTTATATTGTCATATGAAAATATTAACAAAATAATTCCTAAAATGGCTACATTTTTATGGATTTGTATAAATAAATAAAAACAAGAGGAAACGAATCTTCTTTATTAAATAATGTGATTAGAATTATAACTTAATGAACGTATTAAAATAAGTGCAACTGACAAATTATAATTAAATTAACACAAAAGAAAATTATGTCATGCCTTACTAAATCGAATTATTGATAAAATATGGCATGTATAAGTAATATATTAAGATAAACCAACTATCCCATACTGAACAAAATAATAAAATTTCTAATCGAATTTTTACAATTAATTTAGCAAACTTCTATTAATTAAAACCCCGTCTCGTGTCATATTTTATAAATAAGCATTACTAAATTCTGAAATGACAAATAACGTAAAAAGATATATATCAAAATAAACTAACCATTTTTTAATTAAATTGAATTAATCATTTTTTAAACTAAAGAAATTAATCGCTAATGGACGTCATTAACTAGATTAAACACTAACTTACATATTGCCTAATAAAATTTGATACAAAGGAATCATATAATAAAATTAAATACATAATTATATACATACACACATATATATATATACTAACTTAAATTGCAATTATACGGAACACTTTACTAATAACAGTTAAAAGTCGCGAATGAATTAATTGAAACTTACTAGTAATCTTGCTTTTGATAAATTATAAAACTGAGGTTAATTAGTAAACCGCATCCTATTTTTATTATTAAGAAAATTTTAATCGAAATTGCGCAAACGCATATTCCAAATTAATAAAGAGGTTTACAATTATATTACGCGAAACGTATTTATATAATCGTAATATTAATCTAAATCGGTCGTAAAACAAAACTATGAATACTTATCGAATTGTTAGATCTAAATTACTGAGCAAATTAATTAAGTTACTACTATTAACACTACATATTATGGCTATTAACTCGTATTTGACATACTAAATTTATAATAAAGTAGAAAAACTTAACAAGGTACACCAGTCAAATAGTTATATAAAGTACGTCCTTAATCTTAAAAAAAAACATAAAATAAACAACTCAAAATTTAACACGAATATTATTAATACATAATCAAATGGCAGGTCCAAACTTTGACTATGCCTTGACTGGTGTCCATGGGAATACCTGAACAGGAAGAGGAGGGAAAATAATCAATATGAGCGATAATTCCAGCAGTGCAACAATAGCAACCAACAAACCCAGTAACAGATTTTTTAAAACCAGTTAAAGATTTCTAATAACAACAAGCATCAGCACCAAAACAGGCAACTAAAATAATTCTGAACTCTCAAATTCTCACTCTTTTTTTAGTATTCAAGACCTCTCAAGTATATGTTATTTTTTTTCTCACTGTCTACTCTTTTCTTTTCTATCCGTTCGTTTTTCTCCTCTCTTTTTTTTCAATCTCCGTTCCTTTTTCTTTCAGTCTCCTATGGGTGTTATATACAAAAACCAGCACCCATTTTTCAATTTAAAAATCTTTTAAAAATCTAAATCTGCCTAATTCCCACCCCTTAAAGTCCAACTAGACCCATTTTTTCAACTCTAAAATACCTACCCAATAAAATATATCCCCCTACTCAATTATTTGAATCTTTACAGCAGCCCCTACTAACTGACTGTTTAATTAACTGCTTAATTGCCCTCCATTTAAACCCGTCTCAGTTCAATAATATAGGAATTACATTTTTCTAGAACCATCAGTTTTCTAGAGTACATCTACAAAATATTAAACAAGAATAAAAAAAATGAAGATTAGGCCTATAGTAAAACACAAATGAAACTTTATACAGATCCTTAAATCAAAAAAAATATTCACATGATATAATTCTTGATAAGATGAATAACCGTAGCAAAAATTGAAATGAACCAAGCCCTTCATAAAAAATTCCAATTTTTTGCAAACCCATGAATTAAAAATCTGTAATACACACATTTAGATCTAAAATCTCACAACTGAAAAAGCTACTTGTCCGAAATTTTGGTTGCAGAACATCACTTGCAAGTCATTGTAAAAATCCAATTATAGCTCAGTGAGTGTTACCAATGGAGGTCCTGCGGATGTGGTGTAAGAATAGTCGCCGGTCGTTGGTGGTCGACGGCGAGTTTGGTCAGCAGAAATGGTGTGAGACTGGTGGCTGTTTCGTCGGACAGTAGGGTCGTTTGGACGAGTTCGCCGGCGGCTTGGTGTGTGTGCGGCGTGAGGGTAACGACGAGTCGAGAAAGTGGAGGTGCTGGGCGACGTCGACGGCTGGACGTGGTGGTCGGAGACGTGGGCTGTTGGTGTCTCTGGCGGCGAGAGCGGTGGCGTGGCTGAGCGATGAGGCTTCTCCGGCGAGCTGGGTTCTACTGTTGCGGCGGCTGGGAGTTGTTGGAGGAGATGGGGTGGGCGGCTGGTTGGAGAAGAAGGAGTGGTCTTTAGGGTTTTAAAAAAAATAGGTAATGAAAAATGAGAAGAAAACAAAAAAGGGGATTTGGTTATTTACGGACCGGGTCGGGTCAAGGTTGGTTTGGACTGGACTAGGGGGGAATTTCGTTTGGGGCTTTTGTATTGAATTTGGATTTGGCCCAAATTTGATTTCTGCACTCTTTATTTACACTAAATTACCTAAAACAAACTAATTTAACCTTAATAAAAATAATTAATCACAATTATATATTAAATCACACGATTTTGGATATTTAAGACTAATAATACTAATTTAAATTATACACTAAAAAAACTTATAATGCCAAATTACTTAATTAGATTCAACAATTAAACTTATGAAAACATGGAATTAATTTCCAATTAAATTCTACAATTAATTTCATGAACAAACACATAATCAACAATATACAGAAATCAAGGTCCGATTCAAAAAACAAACTTAATAGAACTCAATAATTAATTGAACTACAAATTAAATCTAACAACACTACAATCAAAAATAAATATCCAAGTGATTAACTACACATTCTTATGTTCAAAACTTAAAACAAAATAAATAAACAAATTTCATGACTAATCTGGAATCATGATAAACAACAAATCAAGAAGACAAACAACCAACATATAATAATTTCAGATCTAAAAATATTAACAAAATATGGACAAAACAAAAATTTGAAATCGACTAACCGGATTGAGACAATGATCAGTCGACCCGCTTCATTATATATATATATATATAAACATATATACATATACACACAGAAGAAGAAAAAGAACATAATGGCAACGAAAACGTAGGTGGGGAGGCGTGGCTCCCGGATTACTGCAGGGCGGTTGTTTTTGGGAAACATTCCGGCGGGTGTTATTGGAAGGTTGAAGAAGAATGAAGAAAGAGTGGTTTGTGGCGGCTAGGGTTTGTGGAGTGTATAATGGCTAAAATTCTCAGACAAAAGCCTTATATAGGCCATGCGTCTGAGGTAATCCAGGTCGTTCGTTCAATAGAGATCAACGGCTCTGAGCGACGTTACTAAAACGACGTCGTGTCGTTACTTATGAGACCAAAACCAAGACCCTTAGATCAATCTAAACGGACGGCCCAGATTCGATCTTCGCAATTTAAAATTAAACCAATAACTTCTCTATTATCTCAACCGTTGGTTAACACAATTGAACGACCGAGATTTTTGCTAATTAAAAAGGCTTATGGACTGGATCGTTTGGGCTCAATACACTGGGCCAGCTCATTTCAATCCAAATCAGCCCAACCATATTAATACCAACTATATTTTTTTGTATTTTCTGATTTTAATCATTTTTATGTATTTTCTTTTATACTTTTTTTTTCTTTTTTTTTATGGAATGTTATAAAAACCTAATTTCCTACTTATGCTAATTATCTAATATTTTTTGCAATTTTCTACTATTTTCTCTAATTTTCGCTATTGAGAACTATTTTTGCTAATTTTCTTCTTTAAACTAATTAATTAATACAAAATAATTGCCTAGCCTAATTTTTTTTATTTTTCTAATTTCTATTTATTCAAACACATAAAGTATGGCTAATTTCAAACAAAGCAGGTAATTACACTCAAAAACATATTTATTTTAATTTTGGAATTATTTGCCCGGTGCAAAAATTACGTGCTCACAGCTGCCCCTCTTTGCTCGGGAACACGAAGAGTTTCAGTGCAAAGACAAGTGAGCAGAAATGACAGATTTTTGCACATTGGCACATTCCGTAAAAGTATTTTTGAAAACCTTTTGACCGCACCCTGCTTTAGAGGTTGCCTACATATCCTGGGCTAAACAGGAATCAGGTCAGTGTAGTTCGGGAAGGTCTGGCAGTTTAAAACTATGGTAGCTGGGACTACCATGACTGCTGTGACCTTGCTGTTACTGCTATTGCATGCTGTTACCACTGCTTTATTGAACTCCTTATTACACCGTGCAAAAAATAAAATAAGAAGCTAGACTAAATTATGGTACATGAACTCTAAACTCTTATCTATATCTTCAGCTTTGTTCTTGCTGCTGGGGACACGACAATCCTTGATTTAAAGCTTGCTACGCAGGGGGTTCTTGATTTCTTCTTTGGTATTATTGCATTCTGATTTGACCTTGAAATGTATTCCTCTGTTCTACAGGCGGGCTCCTGACTTCTTCAACTAAAAATAACAACCTCCATTTTACAGGCGGGCTCCTGACTTCTTTAATTTGAAAATAACACCTCTGTTCTACAGGCGGGCTCCTGACTTTTTCAATTTGAAAAATAACAACCTCTGTTCTACAGGCGGGCTCCTGATTTTTTTCAACTTAAAAATAACAACCTCCATTTTACAAGCGGGCTCCTGACTTCTTCAACTAAAAATAACAACCTCCATTTTACAGGCGGGCTCCTGACTTCTTTAATTTGAAAATAACACCTCCGTTCTACAGGCGGGCATCCTGACTTTTTCAATTGGAAAAATAACAACATCTGTTCTACAGGCGGGCTCCTGATTTTTCAACTTCAAATAACAACCTCCATTCTACAGGCGGGCTCCTGATTTCTTCAACTTAAAAATAACAACCTCCATTCTACGGGCGGGCTCCTGATTTCTTCAACTTAAAAATAACACCTCCATTCTACAGGCGGGCTCCTGATTTCTTCAACTTAAAAATAACACCTCCATTCTACAGGCGGGCTCCTGATTTCTTCAACTTAAAAATAACAGCCTCCATTCTACAGGCGGGCTCCTGATTTCTTCAACTTAAAAACAACAGCCTCCATTCTACAGGCGGGCTCCTGATTTCTTCAATTTGAAAATAACACCTCTGTTCTACAGGCGGGCTCCTGATTTCTCCCAATTAAAATCTCTCTAATTGATTTCCTTGTTTTCTTTGAGAAAATTTTCGACAATGGCGAAAATTTTCTGCCCCAGTTTTGGTAATATTCTTTGCGGTATGTCATTCTTCTATTATCGACATTTCCTTTCACCTGCTTCAAATCAAAGAAAATTTGTTAGTTTAAAATGCGGTGAATGGTCGTGCCACTCCTGTCGGGGATGGCTTTTCCTTCTTCTGTCCTAAGTTCCCGAAACTTGTCGGGGATGATGTTACTTGCTGGGAATGATATTTCTGCTGGGGGATGGTTTTTCCATTTATCCCTTCCCTTTTCTGTGTTTTAAAACTTGTTGGTGAGACTCAAAATCACTTTCTTCAAAAGGTTTGATTTTCCTTTAATAGCGCTGGAAATAGAAATGTCATCAGCTAGGGATGCATTTTCCTTTTTTCCTTCTCCGCTTTGTGTTGTCCGATCACCTTGGGAATCGGTTGATAATCTGTCAGAGTTATTTGCGCATCTTGAAAATTCGCAGGGGATTCTTTTGGAACTTGGTCCATGATTTTTCGACTGCATTTTTCAGGTCTTCTCCATTTCCTGACATTCCAGACCAATTTGGTCTGTCCTACCCTCGTTTTGCTTCGTACCAATTCGGCAACTGATAGTAAGCTCTGAAAAGTCTTTCTCAAAATAGACTTGGATAAAAATCTTTAAACAAAGAAAACTGAAAATATAGAAAAAGAAAGAAGCTTTCTGAACAAATGTAGCGAAAAACAAAAAGGAACTTATCTGAATGGTATAACCGGTCCCAACGATCATGTCGTGCATTTCGGATTAATCAACCCAGTCTATTTGTATCAATCCATCTTCTGATGGTCTCATTTGCTGAGGATGAACAGATGCACGACTCTTTGTCAAATGCGGGTCCATTTGTGCCACTCTATCTTGTCGCCTCATAGTGCCCTTCGAGGGGTTTTCACTAATGAGACTCTCTCATTTCTCTCAACTCCCGTCGCCTTATGGTGCCTGTGAAGGTTTTCACCGATAAGACTCTCTCATTTTTGTTTCTTCTCAGCTTTCGTCGCCTTATGGTGCATGTGAAGGTTTTCACCGATAAGACTCTCTCATTTTATTTTTCTCAGCTTTCGTTGGAGATTGGAAAGGCACCGATAAGGTTCTCTTCACTGGGGATTCTTCTGGGTATCAATTCCTTCAGCTGATTCTCTTTCTGTTGGGGATCAGTGTGTTACTCTTGGTCTTTTACTTGCCTGACTGGGCATTTCCCGGATACTGATCGGGAGGTCTTTTTTCGGACATCTCATATGGTTTTTTTGGGTGGGTCTTAAAAAGAAAAGAGTATCGAAAATTTACAATAACTCTGAATGGGTGAGATATTACAACTCTCGGAATCAAAACTTTTTTCATAAAACAACATAACTTCTGCCCCAGTTTCTTATTTGGGGAAGAATTAACTTTTATTCACTCTATGACCGAGCCGTGAGGCGCCTACGTATCCTATTTGAGGAATCGGGTCAAACATAGTTCCTTCGATTCATTTAAATCCCTTGTGACTTTCTTTTATCTATTTATTATTTTTCTATTTTGTTACACATCTTCCTTGATGATTCCGAAAGAGGGTATATGAAATAATAATTAAAGATCAAAGGGAAAAACAAGGGTTAAAGTGTTTGGGTAATAGAAAAATTGCCTCTGTCATTTCATTCTCCGAAAAATGCTAAATACACACAAACGAAACCAAACGTTGACAAATGCATTAAAGAATTACACATAATATCTCTTGACTGCATCAGAATTGATAGCCATATCGGTGCATCTTCCCTCAACATCGGTTAGACATAGAGCGCCGTTGGATAATACTCTAGTCACCACAAATGGTCCCCTGCCAATTTGGAGCGAACTTGCCTTTCGCTTCGGCCTGATGTGGTAGAACTCTCCTCAGCACATGTTGTCCCACTTCAAATTTCCTGGGACGTACCTTCTTGTTATATGCTCTCGCCATTCTCTTTTGATACAATTGGCCGTGACATACTGCTGTCAATCTCTTTTCATCGATCAAGCTCAATTGCTCTAATCGGGTTTTGACCCACTCGTCGTCATCAATCTCGGCTTCGGCGACAATTCGGAGGGATGGGATTTCAACTTCTGCTGGTATTACTGCTTCAGTCCCATACACCAACAAGTAAGGAGTTGCACCTACCGAAGTTCGGACGGTAGTGCGATAACCTAGCGGTGCGAATGGTAACTTTTCATGCCATTGCCTGGACCCTTCTACCATCTTCCTCAATATCTTCTTTATATTCTTGTTTGCTGCCTCAACCGCACCATTTGCTTTGGGATGATATGGTGTGGAATTTCGGTGTGTAATCTTGAACTGTTGGCAGACCTCTTTCATTAATCCGCTGTTAAGATTGGCACCGTTATCTGTGATGATTATCTTTGGAATTCCAAACCCGCAGATGATGTGGGAATGTACGAAGTCCACCACCGCCTTCTTGGTCACTGATTTGAATGTTTTGGCCTCCACCCACTTGGTAAAATAATCGATCGTTACCAGAATGAATCTATGACCATTGGAAGCCGTAGGCTCTATAGGTCCAATAACATCCATACCCCATGCAACAAACGGCCATGGTGCTGACATTGTATGCAATTCAGTTGGTGGAGAATGAATCAAATCTCCGTGTATTTGACACTGATGGCATCTTCGCACGAAACTTATACAATCACGCTCCATCGTGAGCCAGTAATATCCTGCTCGAAGAATCTTCTTTTCCAATACGTATCCGCTCATATGTGGTCCACAAACTCCGGAGTGTATATCTGTCATCACTGTTGTGGCTTGACTTGCATCTATACATCTCAACAATCCCAAATCTGGGGTTCTTTTGTACAGCACCCCTCCACTAAGGAAAAATCCGTTTGCCAATCGTCGAATAGCTCTCTTTTGATCTCTAGTTGCTTGCTCTGGGTATATTCCTAACCTGAGGTATTCCTTGACATCATGAAACCATGGCTCACCATCCATTTCTTCTTCTACCATATTGCAATAAGCATGTTGATTCCGGATCTGGATATGTAACGGATCGACACGAACCTTGTCCGGGTGATGTAGCATTGACGCTAAAGTAGCCAACGCGTCGGCAACCTCATTATGCATCCTTGGGATGTGCCTGAATTCTACCGATCGAAAGCGTTTGGTCAAATCATGCAAACACTGACGATACGGGATAAGCTTTAAATCTCTGGTTTCCCATTCTCCCTGAATCTGATGTACCAGAAGGTCCGAGTCCCCCAAGACCAAGACGTCCCGTACATCCATGTCTACCGCTAATCGTAACCCCAAGATACATGCCTCGTACTCAGCCATATTATTGGTACAATGAAAGAGCAGTTGAGCGGTAACAGGATAATGCTGTCCTGTTTTAGATATGAGCACAGCCCCTACTCCGACTCCTTTTGCGTTCGCCGCTCCGTCGAAGAAGAGTTTCCATCCTGGATCCTTGGTTAGTTCTAACCCCTCAATTTGCAATACTTCTTTGTCTGGAAAATACGTCCTCAAAGGTTCGTATTCGTCATCAACAGGATTTTCAGCTAAGTGATCGGCTAGGGCTTGAGCTTTCATAGCCGTCCTTGTCACATATATGATGTCGAACTCCTGTAAGTAATATTTTCCATTTTTCTAACCTCCCGGTAGGCATAGGTTTCTGGAAAATATACTTCAACGGATCCAAACGTGAAATGAGGTAAGTGGTGTAAGAAGACAAATAATGTTTCAGCTTTTGGGCTACCCATGTCAAAGCACAACAGGTCTTTTCCAAATGAGTGTACTTAACCTCGTGGACCGTGAATTTCTTACTGAGATAGTAAATGGCCCGTTCCTTCCCACCAGTAAGATCATGCTGCCCCAGTACGCAGCCGAACGAATCCTCCAAAACCGTTAGATAAAGAATCAGAGATCTACCCGGTTCAGGCGGAACCAGTACGGGTGGGTTTGACAGATACCCTTTGATTTGGTCAAACGCTTCCTGACATTCTGTCGTCCATTCTATCGCAGCGTCTTTCTTCAACGGACGGAATATGGGCTCACAGGTTGCTGTAAGCTGAGCAATAAACCTACTGATGTAATTTAACCTTCCCAACAAACTCACTACCTCTGTTTTATTCCTTGGCGGGGGTAACTCCTGGATGGACTTGATTTTGGATGGGTCCAACTCAATGCCCCGTCGGCTGACGATGAATCCTAGCAACTTTCCTGACGGAACTCCGAATGCACATTTGGCTGGATTAAGCTTGATATCATATCTTCGAAGTCTTTGGAAAAACTTCCTGAGATCGGCAATGTGGTTTTCTTGACGTCTAGATTTTATGATCACATCATCCACGTACACTTCAATTTCTTTATGTATCATGTCATGGAATACCGTAGTCATCGCTCTCATGTATGTTGCTCCTGCGTTCTTCAAACCGAATGGCATCACCCGGTAGCAATAAGTCCCCTACGGTATGATAAAAGCCGTCTTTTCTGCGTCCTCTTCATCCATCAAGATCTGATGATATCCCGCGTAGCAATCCACAAAGGATCCGATTTCACGTCCGGCGCAATTATCAATCAGGATATGGATATTGGGAAGCGGGAAATTATCCTTGGGACTCGCCTTGTTGAGATTGCGGTAGTCTACGCATACTCTGATCTTTCCGTCTTTCTTTGGCACTGGTACTACGTTAGCCAACCATTCAGGGTATCGAGTGACGCGAATGACTTTTGCCTGCAACTGCTTGGTTACTTCCTCCTTGATCTTTACACTCATCTCCGTCTTGAATTTCCGTAGTTTTTGCTTGACGGGAGGATATGCCGGATCAGTGGGTAATTTATGAACCACTAGGTCAGTGCTGAGTCCTGGCATGTCGTCGTACGACCATGCGAAAATGTCTCTAAACTCCATGAGTATTTTGATCAATTCTTCTCTCAGGTTGGGTTCAATATGGACACTTATTCTGGTTTCTTTGACGTCATCTGTGTCCCCCAGATTAACAGCCTCAGTATCATTTAAATTTGGTTTGGGTTTTTCCTCGAAGTGACTTAATTCTTCACCGATTTCTTCTACGGCTTCATCATCGCCGTATTCCGGTTCACTCTCGTCACTTCTTATTTCATGCGTTATTATTTCCAAACCCGATTGACTTTCTAGACTAGATTGATTAATCTTTAAGCATGCCATATCATTAAGATCAGTTGAAAGAAAGCTGCTCAGAAAAGTAAAAAGAAGGAAAAATAAACAAAATTAGAAACGAAGGGAACAAAATTTCATTAATGGGAACAGTACAAGGAAAAACAAACTTGCAAACTCAAATCGAAATGAACTAAAACAAATGGATTTTACTTCGGGGACAATCCCAACACAAAATTTCAAAAGAAAACAATCCAAAACAAACTACCAAGACTCCTTCCGGACAGGGAGAGGAGTAGCCTTCCAATTATTCAACTTTGCTTTCGATCCCACAAACTGTATCTCGGCATGGCTGGATCCTTCGCCATCCTCGAGCATGCATACATCCTGCGAATAGGTCCTCGAACTTTCTTAAGAACTCTTCATCTGGCCTAACCATAGGACTGGGAACCTTGGTCGTCGGATGTCCTCTTACTCCGGACCTGACAAAAGATCGGGAAAGGCGTGGAACAGGCTTCGGGAGCACCCATGTCTTCTGCTTATTCCTCTTGGCTCGCTGGATGTCTTCTGATGTTGGCTTGAATCCCAAGTCGAAGGTTCCTACGTTTTCGACCACGGATACCGGTTGTATGATTCCTTGCAGAGATGCACCTAGACCTTTGCCGGGTATGAAACCATGTCTTAACATTTCATGAGCCACTATGACGTCTACAGTAATTATTCTGTCATTTGGAATGCATTCCCCTTCTGGAACTCGGTTGGCGGATACCACATCGCGGATCTGGTATACCCATGGCCCAACATCTTCTTCTGTCTCAACAAAGGGGACGACAGTGCCTGGTTGTAGATCATTCTCTCCGTGGACGACGATCTCCTGTTGGTCCCACTCAAACTTGACGAGTTGGTGTAGGCTGGATGGAACTGCTCTTGCGGCATGGATCCATGGTCGCCCTATCAGAAGGTTATATGACACTACCATGTCCAGCACCTGGAATTCCATGGTGAACTCTACTGGTCCAATTGTCAAGATTAACACTATGTCCCCGACCGATGCCTTGCCTCCTCCATCAAACCCTCGAACACATATGTTGTTCTTGCGTATCCTGCCGATGTCCACTTTCAGCTTGTTCAGTGTAGAGAGGGGACATATGTTAGCACCGGACCCATTATCGACAAGGACTTTGGTAACCACCGACTCCTCACACTTTACCGTAAGATACAAAGCCTTGTTGTGCTCAGTGCCTTCCTCAGGCAACTCATCATCGGTGAAGGTGATCCGATTCGCTTCGAAGATCCTATTGGTGATCTTCTCCAAATGACTCACTGAGATTTTATCAGGTACGTGGGCCTCATTCAGAACTTTCATCAAAGCTTGCCGATGTTCTTCAGAATGTATCAGCAAGGATAGCAATGAGATTTGCGGAGGGGTCTTCTTCAGCTGTTCTAGGACAGAATAATCATGCAGCTTCATCTTTTTCACGAATTCTTCTGCCTCTTCGTCAGTCACCGGCTTTTTCAGTGTTGCCGGAGCAGTCTTCCTCAACTCCACGGGGGCAAAACATCTCCCCGAGCGGGTCAAACCTTGCGTTTCGCAAACCTCCTCTTTCACTTCCTTTCCTTTGTAGGTTGTCGTGGTCCGATCATAATTCCATGGAATAGCTCTGCTATCAGTTATTGGCAACTGTATTGCTGGCTTGATGATGAAAGGATCCATTCGAACACCTGCCACCGTCAAGACGGGCTTGGTTACTATCCCTGGTACAACTATTTTTGATTCCCCCGGCCTCACCGGTACTTTGTTCACACTTCCCTTTTCTGCTTCTGACCCTCCTGGTACGTCCTTCTTGCAAATGGATGGCTCATCAAGGCTCGGCCCCTTTCTCATTCCTACCCCGCTAGACTTGATCATCATTACAATCTAAGAGGCTTTCTCCTTTCCTTCTTCTACCCGTACCAACTCGATCATGTTGGTCTCATGATGAGTTGGAAGTGGGTTTTGGTTGATGTTGGGCTCTGTTGGAGTCTGGACCTCAATCCTGCGAGTGTCGATGAGCTCCTGGATGGCCGTCTTCAACTTCCAACACTTTTCCGTATCGTCTCCCGGACATCCTGAGCAGTAGGCACAATTTACTGAATGGTCCAGGTTCTTTGGAGGAGGATTTGGTAGCTTAGCTTCAACCGGATTTAGCAACCGTACTTGCTTCAACCGGTGGAACAGACTGGTGTAAGATTCCCCCAAGGGAGTGAAAGCCTTTGGCCTGGGCGCCCTGTCGCCCTTGAATGCCTGGTTCGGACGAAAACTCGCGCCCGAGGGGTTTCTGTAAGCTCTTGGGGGTGGATAGTTGTTTTGCGGGTTTGGTGCACGCCACGGTGCATGGACGGGAGGTGCAGAATAGGACTGTGCGTGATGGACAGTAAAATGGGGATCAGGTGTTGGATAGTAATGTTGCGGGTGGTTATATGGATTGTGGAAGTAATTTTGGTGGTGAGGCTGGGGCGGGCTATATTGGGGTGCGGGGCCTCCGTTTCTGAACCATGTCCCGGACTCGACTGCCGTGACTTCCTCTTTCCTCTTTTTCCCGAGTACTCCTCCAGTACCACTTTGGATAGCCTGAGTGGTGGCTTTCAATGATGAGTAGCTCATGATCTTGTTGGCTTTCAAACCTTCCTCGATCATAGCCCCCATTTTTATCACCTCAGTGAATGATTTGCCCACGGACGTCACCAGATGTCCGAAATAGGTTGGCTCTAGTGTCTGCCAAGAAGTAATCCACCATCTCGCTCTCTCTCATAGGCGGATCTACCCTTGCTACCTGTTCCCTCCAGCGGAAACCAAATTCCCTGAAACTTTCAGCGGGTTTCTTCTCTAATTTTAGCAATGATAGGCGGTCGGGGATTATTTCAAGATTGTACTGTAACTGCCCGATAAAAGCTTGAGCCAAGTCATTCCACATAAACCATCTGCTGGGGTCCTGTCTAGTGTACCACTCCAGCGCAGATCCTCCCAGACTCTGACCGAAGTAAGCTATCGGAATCTCATCCCGTCCTCCGGCTCCTCGCATTTTACTACAAAACCCTCGGAGGTGGGCTACCAGGATCACCGTGCCCCTCGTATAGGTCAAACTTGGGCATTTTGAACCCGGCCGACAACTGGACATCTGGGAATGGACACAGATCCTTGTAAGCGACACTGACCTGGTTGCCCAAACCGTGCATGTTCCTGAAGGACTGCTCCAGGCTTTTGACTTTTCTAATAACTTCCTCATGTTCCGAACTTTGGAAGTTCTTTTCCGGTTCTGCCGGATTATCCCAGTGAGGGGTGTGTGATTGCGGTTCAGGAGCCCTAAAAGTAGGCTCTGGAGAATAACAATGATTGTCGTGGATTTGAAAAAGCGGCTCACTGGACGATTTTTGTAAAGGAGCAGGTGGAGGTGCCACAAAAATAGGGGTAACCGGGGGAGGAGGATTTTGCCTGGCTGGTGAAACCGGGGAGGTATATGGGTTTTCCCCTTGATAGTAAGGATAGATTGGTGCACTTGTCGAGGGATCAATGGGCGGACGCTCTGGTGCTGGTGTAAGAGTAGGAAGGTTTGGTGATGATTGTCCCCTAGCCCAGGCTAGGTGCATCTCTGTCATTTGCTGTCTTAAACGGTCCATCTCCTCTTTCATGATTTGTATCTCTGTTTTCTCCTCATCGATACTCTTGCCGGAACTAGACATGCTCGCTGGAATTGGACCTTTTGATCTAGTACGGTAATGGTGGCTGGCCAGGATATTATGTCAAACCAACTGCTAAACTTTTCTGAAAATGCAACAAACTTGTTAGCTCACTGAATTTAACAGGCATGTTATCGCACGTTGGGATGCAATGCACCTAATCAATTAACCATTTCTACATGTATTCCTCGCATGCGTCATTCCAGCTTTTCTTTTTCTTATCCTTAAAAATTTCTTTTTTTTTTTTTTTTTTTAGTGGTGGTCGAATCTTATGTGGATTGCCTACGTATCACGTCCCTGCGTGAATCAGACCGAGCGTAGTTCTAATACAATAGACATAAGATATGAATGAAATGTTTATGAATTTTATTTCAACCAAACTTCAAACTTGAAACACTTGCAAAAGACAACATTGGAAAAAAAACTTTTAAAAGGACAACAGACTCTCAAATAACAGACTCTTCTAAGCATGTTCCAACACCTCGAATCTTCGCGCCCGGGGGGCGTTGTTTGGCCTTGCCGCAGTTCTTGGTGTAAGATCTTTCTGTATATTCCCCAATTCTGCCATGACTTGGTGGACACATTCCATGATTGAAGAAAAGAGGGCAGGCCGAGGTACTCGTTCGCAGTTCAAACACCTCATAGTAATGTAGTGCCCGATCTCATTGATCCTGGTTCCGATCATGTCTTTTTCTCTGAGCAGCTGCCCTATATGTCTGTTCTTTGCCCCTAATACTTGAGAGTTGCCGGAGATATGGTCCAAGAGCCTATCTACTTGTCTTTCCATCCGTGCCATCAAGTTGTGACAATGATCTCTATCTGCTTTAGCATCCTGGACTTGCCTAAGAGTTCGCTCTCTAAGAGTGGCATTTGCTTTTCTCAAATCAACGATGATTGCATCATAGTCTTTCTCTACTTGTTGTAGACGGAGTGCTTCTTGGTGGGCTGCTCTCTTCCATTTTGTCCGGACTGCAACCAAGGCTGCTTTTGCCTTTTCCAAGTCTTCTTGGTGTTCAAAGGCTTTCCTTTCCAAACCGTTTATTAGCATCTGATCACTTCGACTCCTCCTTGACCTCTCTGCGGCCAATTGCATCTCTCGAATTTGGGTTTGGAGTGCTTCTCTTTCCTTCTCCCAACCGGCCCTTTCCCGATCGAAGTCAGCCTGTTGTATGTCCATGGCTGCTTCCAGGATTCCTTTGTCTTCTTTTAAAGTGTTGATGCAAGATTGGAAATTTTGTGCTGTTTCATGCTCAACCTCTCTAACTCTGGCTTCTATTTCTCTCTCCCAATCGACGGCATACTTCACTGACCTTTCTGACCTTTGCTCTGGTATGGGTTGGTTGTGGAACCATTCAAGATAAGCGAGACTCACTTCTCCCCGTTCCCGATCGGCAACCATCTCATTGATGTCGGAGATTCGACTACCGAACCATACCTTCTGTGCATAAGTCTCCCTCGGGGTCTCCTCCGTCACAAATTCCCATACAAATGATCGCATATCCTCAATCGGGGCCCTTTTCTGTTCTCTTCCCAACTGCCGCATGACACGTAGCGGGGCATATGGTTGGAAACCCCTGAAACCCATTAGTATGTAGAATGGGCGGTATGTCGACATATGCATGATTTTGGCGGAAGGGAACCAATAATAATTCCAGGTAAGTTGATCTGCTCTCAAAGAGTTGAGAAGTTCTTGCCAAGTCCTCAAGTCTTCCGGAAGGTTACAACGGGCGGCTCTGTTTGTATGACAACGAATATAATTCAGCCAATCTGCTTTGAAGTTTATCACAATTGGGTGATGATAGAGATGTTCTATAAACCACATTTGTAATAAGATATTGCAACCTTCAAAATAGTCTTGTCCTTCTTGGCACCGAGTTAAGGCCCGGAAGATGTCTCCTAGTATCATCGGAATAACAGTGTGTTCCTCGTTACTCTGTAGATATGAGACCACCGCAGCTAAACGGATTCTAATGCGTCCGCCATGTTCGGGAAAAACCATGGTTCCCAAAAAAGCGATCATAAAAGCATAGATTCTTAAATCTCCCCATGCGTCATAATTCAGCTGGTTAACAAATTCAGCGTTTGAGAATTTCTCAAACCCTTTCTTATCACCAAATCTGTCGTAGAGATAATCCAGTGGCACCCAACCGTTCTCCAAACAACCCAGGGGAACCCGCCGGAGACATAACTTTTTCAAGAAATTATTCACACCCATCTGCCTAGGAGCTGCAGGTCTCATCTTGTGCAAATCTCTTCCGAGTCCTGTGAGTCCGCCCAATTCTTCCAAAGTGGGTGTCATTTCGCAATCCCGGAATCTGAACACATTGCTTGTTGAGTCCCAAAAACTCACCAAAGCTCTGATCACATTTTTGTCCGGTTTTATCATCATGATGTCCGGAAGAAATTTGAGGTGCTTGTGAACTTGATTTCTTTCCCAAACTTAAAAATTAGTCCACCATTTACGGAGCCGATCTGGGGTTTTGTCCTGGACCATGAACATAGGTGGCATTTCGTCTCTCACCCTTTTCTGGCCGATTCGTTGCGAGGAAGTCATGCTGATCCTAGAAAAGATAAAAAATGAACTTAAGATTTTTTTAAAATTTTTTTTTATTATAAAAAAAAAAGCGTATCTTGTTAATACGGCCTTTCAGCACTTGAAGAAGATTTGAAGGCTGTATAACAGGATAGCAGTGTGATGTCTATATTCCGTTTTGCGAAATTAGTCCTCCGGCGCCCCTTTTGAGGCGTTTGGCTATTTTTGCAAAACTTCCTAACTCTCGACTAAGAACAAAAATCCTAATTCTAATATTTTTATTATTTTTTTTCTTTAAAAAAAAATCAATATTAGTTGAGCCCGATATGGGTTGCCTACGTATCTCATGTTTGGTGAGAATCAAACTTGCGTAGTTCAAAAATAAAAGAACTAAATCATTTTAAGAAAAGAAAACAAACTTTTTTTTTTTAACAGCATTTCTAAAACAAATTATTGTCAAATGAACTAAGAAGATTTATTTGGAATTTTTGCATTTTTCAAAATTATTTTCAAAGAAACTAAACTATTTTCACAAAATTAAGAAAATTTATTTGGAATTTATTTTCAAAGAACTAATTATTTTCGTAAAATTAAGAAAATTTATTTTTTTTTTTGCATTTTTTTTTTCAAAATTTATTTTCAAAGAACTAACTATTTTGACTCTATACCCTGACGTTTTCCAATTCTTCCCCTCTTTTTAACAAACCGGTCGGCATGTAAGATCGGGACAAATAAATGCACACAGAAAGATGCAACAAGTTGGTCTTTTGTTTCAGGTACACCTGTCCTAGACAGGCCCAACCCCTGTGTTGAGCCTCCTAAGTCAAATATGCACATGATGCAAATAAACGTTCCTATCGGGGATCCGACATAAGGTTTTGTTATTCTAAGTCATCGTCCTGTTGGAAAAAGTGTCTAGACTGGCTTTAACTCGAGCGGACAACTCGAGCCGAAGAGTGTCGGTGCACCGGTAGCATGGCTTTCCGGCTTAATTGACAAAACTCTCCGCCTAAACATGTGTGACTACAAAATCCTTCACCGGGTGCCAAGCACCACAACTATCTTGAGAAAAACGGGCTATGTCCAGCAAATGCCCGATATTATATTTCAAAAGACTCAGAAGAGGAAAAATGGGTATCGGCACAATTTATATACAATTCACAAAATATCAAAACGGTAAAAGCAACATTTAACATATTAAATATAAACATGTAACAAAATCAGATAACAAATAAGCCAAATACAACAATTATTCAAAGCTCGAATTCTTAAACCTTGAACCAGTGGTTCTGGGCTTGTGGTCCCAGCAGAGTCGCCAGAGCTGTCACACCTCCTTTTGGCGCAGGCCCGCGAGGGCGCGAATATAAAAAGGAGTTTTTCCAATTAAAGGACAATCAAAACGGGATTCATTTATTGAGATATTCAGAGTCGCCACTTGGGAGATTTATGGTGTCCCAAGTCACCGGTTGAATCCTGAATTGAGGAAAGGTTTGACTCTATTTGACAGTCTGCGTACCAGAAATCCGGATAAGGAATTTTGTTAACCCGGGAGAAGGTGTTAGGCATTCCCGAGTTCCGTGGTTCTAGCACGGTCGCTCAACTATTATATTTGGCTTGATTATCTGATTTTAATACAAATATGAACTAATGTGCAAACTATCACTCCAAACCGTTTTAATTGTTAGAAGAAAATATAATGTCGTGAGAATATATCTCGAATTCCGTCACATAAATGTGTCCGCAATTTTTGATATATTCCAACTTCATTGGGATTTGGATTGGGGTCACATAAATGTGTACCCGAAATTAGGGAGGTATTATTATTAGATACGCGCTTAAAGATGCTAACGCATTATTATTTTTTGAGAACAGCCGCGGAATTTGCTAAACGGCATGTCCCGTAATCTAAGTAATATTTATTAAAAGAGAAAAATTCTAATTAATTACGAATCAATAATTTATAACACACTAATTGCTAGACTAACCGACATTGATGGAAGAGAAATTACTTTTAAAACAATTTTTCGAATAAAATATATATATATAAATCAATTTCGAAATTACCAATAAAAATAAAATAAAATTTCGAAAATTATAAATAAAATAAAATAAAATTTCGAAATTACAAATAAAATAAAATAAATTTTCGAATTTTTTGTAAATAAAAGGTAAAATTTGACGACTAAATATTCGAAAGAAACTGAACATAACTAGATTAACACTTATATTGTCATATGAAAATATTAACAAAATAATTCCTAAAATGGCTACATTTTTATGGATTTGTATAAATAAATAAAAACAAGAGGAAACGAATCTTCTTTATTAAATAATGTGATTAGAATTATAACTTAATGAACGTATTAAAATAAGTGCAACTGACAAATTATAATTAAATTAACACAAAAGAAAATTATGTCATGCCTTACTAAATCGAATTATTGATAAAATATGGCATGTATAAGTAATATATTAAGATAAACCAACTATCCCATACTGAACAAAATAATAAAATTTCTAATCGAATTTTTACAATTAATTTAGCAAACTTCTATTAATTAAAACCCCGTCTCGTGTCATATTTTATAAATAAGCATTACTAAATTCTGAAATGACAAATAACGTAAAAAGATATATATCAAAATAAACTAACCATTTTTTAATTAAATTGAATTAATCATTTTTTAAACTAAAGAAATTAATCGCTAATGGACGTCATTAACTAGATTAAACACTAACTTACATATTGCCTAATAAAATTTGATACAAAGGAATCATATAATAAAATTAAATACATAATTATATACATACACACATATATATATACTAACTTAAATTGCAATTATACGGAACACTTTACTAATAACAGTTAAAAGTCGCGAATGAATTAATTGAAACTTACTAGTAATCTTGCTTTTGATAAATTATAAAACTGAGGTTAATTAGTAAACCGCATCCTATTTTTATTATTAAGAAAATTTTAATCGAAATTGCGCAAACGCATATTCCAAATTAATAAAGAGGTTTACAATTATATTACGCGAAACGTATATATATAATCGTAATATTAATCTAAATCGGTCGTAAAACAAAACTATGAATACTTATCGAATTGTTAGATCTAAATTACTGAGCAAATTAATTAAGTTACTACTATTAACACTACATATTATGGCTATTAACTCGTATTTGACATACTAAATTTATAATAAAGTAGAAAAACTTAACAAGGTACACCAGTCAAATAGTTATATAAAGTACGTCCTTAATCTTAAAAAAAAACATAAAATAAACAACTCAAAATTTAACACGAATATTATTAATACATAATCAAATGTCAGGTCCAAACTTTGACTATGCCTTGACTGGTGTCCATGGGAATACCTGAACAGGAAGAGGAGGGAAAATAATCAATATGAGCGATAATTCCAGCAGTGCAACAATAGCAACCAACAAACCCAGTAACAGATTTTTTAAAACCAGTTAAAGATTTCTAATAACAACAAGCATCAGCACCAAAACAGGCAACTAAAATAATTCTGAACTCTCAAATTCTCACTCTTTTTTTTAGTATTCAAGACCTCTCAAGTATATGTTATTTTTTTTCTCACTGTCTACTCTTTTCTTTTCTATCCGTTCGTTTTTCTCCTCTCTTTTTTTCAATCTCCGTTTTTTTTTCTTTCAGTCTCCTATGGGTGTTATATACAAAAACCAGCACCCATTTTTCAATTTAAAAATCTTTTAAAAATCTAAATCTGCCTAATTCCCACCTCTTAAAGTCCAACTAGACCCATTTTTTCAACTCTAAAATACCTACCCAATAAAATATATCCCCCTACTCAATTATTTGAATCTTTACAGCAGCCCCTACTAACTGACTGTTTAATTAACTGCTTAATTGCCCTCCATTTAAACCCGTCTCAGTTCAATAATATAGGAATTACATTTTTCTAGAACCATCAGTTTTCTAGAGTACATCTACAAAATATTAAACAAGAATAAAAAAAATGAAGATTAGGCCTATAGTAAAACACAAATGAAACTTTATACAGATCCTTAAATCAAAAAAAATATTCACATGATATAATTCTTGATAAGATGAATAACCGTAGCAAAAATTGAAACGAACCAAGCCCTTCATAAAAAATTCCAATTTTTTGCAAACCCATGAATTAAAAATCTGTAATACACACATTTAGATCTAAAATCTCACAACTGAAAAAGTTACTTGTCCGAAATTTTGGTTGCAGAACATCACTTGCAAGTCATTGTAAAAATCCAATTATAGCTCAGTGAGTGTTACCAATGGAGGTCCCGCGGATGTGGTGTAAGAATAGTCGCCGGTCGTTGGTGGTCGACGGCGAGTTTGGTCAGCAGAAATGGTGTGAGACTGGTGGCTGTTTCGTCGGACAGTAGGGTCGTTTGGACGAGTTCGCCGGCGGCTTGGTGTGTGTGCGGCGTGAGGGTAACGACGAGTCGAGAAAGTGGAGGTGCTGGGCGACGTCGACGGCTGGACGTGGTGGTCGGAGACGTGGGCTGTTGGTGTCTCTGGCGGCGAGAGCGGTGGCGTGGCTGAGCGATGAGGCTTCTCCGGCGAGCTGGGTTCTACTGTTGCGGCGGCTGGGAGTTGTTGGAGGAGATGGGGTGGGCGGCTGGTTGGAGAAGAAGGAGTGGTCTTTAGGGTTTTAAAAAAAATAGGTAATGAAAAGTGAGAAGAAAACAAAAAAGGGGATTTGGTTATTTACGGACCGGGTAGGGTCAAGGTTGGTTTGGACTGGACTAGGGGGGAATTTCGTTTGGGGCTTTTGTATTGAATTTGGATTTGGCCCAAATTTGATTTCTGCACTCTTTATTTACACTAAATTACCTAAAACAAACTAATTTAACCTTAATAAAAATAATTAATCACAATTATATATTAAATCACACGATTTTGGATATTTAAGACTAATAATACTAATTTAAATTATACACTAAAAAAACTTATAATGCCAAATTACTTAATTAGATTCAACAATTAAACTTATGAACACATGAAATTAATTTCCAATTAAATTCTACAATTAATTTCATGAACAAACACATAATCAACAATATACAGAAATCAAGGTCCGATTCAAAAACAAACTTAATAGAACTCAATAATTAATTGAACTACAAATTAAATCTAACAACACTACAATCAAAAATAAATATCCAAGTGATTAACTACACATTCTTATGTTCAAAACTTAAAACAAAATAAATAAACAAATTTCATGACTAATCTGGAATCATGATAAACAACAAATCAAGAAGACAAACAACCAACATATAATAATTTCAGATCTAAAAATATTAACAAAATATGGACAAAACAAAAATTTGAAATCGACTAACCGGATTGAGACAATGATCAGTCGACCCGCTTCATTATATATATATATAAACATATATACATATACACACAGAAGAAGAAAAAGAATATAATGGCAACGAAAACGTAGGTGGGGAGGCGTGGCTCCCGGATTACTGCTGGCGGTTGTTTTTGGGAAACATTCCGGCGGGTGTTATTGGAAGGTTGAAGAAGAATGAAGAAAGAGTGGTTTGTGGCGGCTAGGGTTTGTGGAGTGTATAATGGCTAAAATTCTCAGACAAAAGCCTTATATAGGCCATGCGTCTGAGGTAATCCAAGCCGTTCGTTCAATGGAGATCAACGGCTCTGAGCGACGTTACTAAAACGACGTCGTGTCGTTACTTATGAGACCAAAACCAAGACCCTTAGATCAATCTAAACGGACGATCCAGATTCGATCTTCGCAATTTAAAATTAAACCAATAACTTCTCTATTATCTCAACCGTTGGTTAACACAATTGAACGGCTGAGATTTTTGCTAATTAAAAAGGCTTATGGACTGGATCGTTTGGGCTCAATACACTGGGCCAGCTCATTTCAATCCAAATCAGCCCAACCATATTAATACCAACTATATTTTTTTGTATTTTCTGATTTTAATCATTTTTATGTATTTTCTTTTATACTTTTTTTTTATGGAATGTTATAAAAACCTAATTTCCTACTTATGCTAATTATCTAATATTTTTTGCAATTTTTCTACTATTTTCTCTAATTTTCGCTATTGAGAACTATTTTTGCTAATTTTCTTCTTTAAACTAATTAATTAATACAAAATAATTGCCTAGCCTAATTTTTTTTATTTTTCTAATTTCTATTTATTCAAACACATAAAGTATGGCTAATTTCAAACAAAGCAGGTAATTACACTCAAAAACATATTTATTTTAATTTTAGAATTATTTGCCCGGTGCAAAAATTACGTGCTCACAGGGCTATGCCGGGCATTCAGAGGATCGAGTGGCGAGGCACGACTGAGTATGTACCTAGCAGGTAATATCTTTCCTCAAGGCCCAACGAATGGTTGGGAAGGGATGTCTCTCTTATTTAGCATTTGTGCGGGAGGTCGAGGCCCGGACTCCCAGTATTGATTCTGTTCCCATTGTGCGAGACTTTCCTGATGTGTTTCCCTCAGACCTGCCGGGCATGCCGCCGGACAGGGATATTGATTTTGGTATCGATTTGGTGCCAGGCACTCAGCCTATTTCTATTCCTCCATATCGGATGGCACCAGCTGAGTTGAAGGAATTGAAGGAGCAGCTCCAAGAACTCCTAGATAAGGGGTTCATTCGGCCGAGTGTGTCGCCGTGGGGTGCACCGGTCCTGTTTGTTAAGAAGAAGAACGGATCCATGAGGATGTGTATTGACTACAGGCAGCTAAACAAAGTAACAGTGAAGAATAAGTATCCTCTGCCTCGTATTGATGATTTATTTGATCAGCTCCAAGGAGCTAGGGTGTTCTCGAAGATTGATCTTCGTTCAAGCTACCATCAGCTGAAGATTAGAGAGTCCGACATTATGAAGACTGCATTCAGGACCAGATATGGTCATTATGAGTTCCTTGTGATGTCTTTTGGGCTGACCAATGCCCCAGCAGCATTTATGCATCTGATGAACAGTGTATTCAGGCCGTATCTTGATTCATTTGTGATCGTATTCATTGATGACATACTAGTCTACTCTCATAGCCAGGAGGAGCATGCTCGGCACTTGAGTATTGTGTTGCGGAGATTGAGAGAGGAGAAGCTGTATGCCAAGTTCTCCAAATGTGAGTTCTGGCTTGAGTCCGTGGCATTCTTAGGGCACGTGGTGTCCTGTGATGGTATTCGGGTAGATCCGAGGAAGGTCGAGGCAGTGCAGAGTTGGCCCAGACCGACCTCAGTTACTGAGATCCGTAGCTTTCTGGGATTGGCAGGGTATTATCGCCGATTGGTTCAGGGGTTCTCTTCTATTGCTTCACCCTTGACTAGGTTGACTCAAAAGGGTGTTCCTTTCTTATGGTCCGAGGAGTGCGAGGAGAGCTTTCAGAAGCTCAAAACAGCACTGACCACAGCACCAGTCTTGATTCTACCGACAGCTTCAGATTCTTATACTCTATATTGTGATGCCTCAGGAGTTGGCATTGGTTGTGTGTTGATGCAAGAGGGTAGGGTCATTGTTTATGCTTCTCGTCAGTTGAAGCCTCACGAGAAGAACTACCTTGTTCATGATTTGGAGCTAGCAGCCATAGTTCATGCTTTGAAGATTTGGAGGCATTACCTGTATGGTGTCTCCTGAGAGGTGTTCACGGATCATCGCAGCCTTCAGCACTTATTTAGACAGAAGGACATTAATTTGAGACAGCGGAGGTGGTTGGAGTTGCTTAAGGATTATGACATCTTTATTTTGTATCATCCGGGAAAGGCCAATGCGGTGGCCGATGCCTTGAGTCGGAAGGCGGTTAGCATGGGCAGCCTAGCTTTCATCCCAGTTGGGGAGAGGCCATTTGCTTATGATGTTCAAGCCCTAGCCAATCGGCTAGTGAGATTAGATATTTCGGAGCCGAGTCGGGTGTTGGCTTGTGTTGTTTCTCGATCTTCCTTATATGATCGCATCGGGGAGCGACAATATGATGACCCACATTTGCTTGTCCTTAAGGACAGAGTGTAGCATAATGATGCTAGAGATGTGACTATCGACAGTGATGGTGTTCTGATGATGCAGGGCCCGTATATGCGTGCCCAATGTAGATGGTTTGCGGGAGTTGATACTTGAGGAGGCACACAGTTCGCGGTACTCTATTCACCCAAGTGCCGCAAAGATGTACCAAGACTTGAGACAACACTACTGGTGGAGGAGAATGAAGATGGATATTGTTAGGCATGTAGCTAAGTGCCTCAATTGCCAGCAGGTCAAGTATGAGCATCAGAGACCGGGCGGTGTTCTTCGGCGTATGGTTATTCCCGAGTGGAAATGGGAGAGGATCACCATGGATTTTGTTACTGGACTCCCTCGGACAGCGAGGAAGTTTGATTTCGTATGGGTGATTGTTGATCGGCTGACTAAGTCCGCACATTTCATCCCAGTTAGTACTACTTACTCATCGGAGCGGTTGGCATCGATCTTTATTCGGGAGATTGTCAGGTTGCATGGGGTCCCGGTGTCTATTATATCTGATAGAGGCACTCAGTTCACTTCTCAATTTTGGAGAGCATTTCAGCGAGAGATGGGTACGCGGGTTGAGTTAAGCACCGCATTTCACCCCAGACAGACGGACAGTCTGAGCGCACTATTCAGATCCTGGAGGATATGTTGCGGGCATGTGTGATTGACTTTGGTGGTTCATGGGTGGAGTTTTTGCCACTTGCTGAGTTTGCCTACAACAACAGCTACCAGTCGAGTATTCAGATGGCCCCGTACGAGGCATTGTATGGCCGACGGTGTAGATCTCCCGTCGGGTGGTTTGAGCCTGGTGAGGATAGATTGATAGGGACTGAGTTAGTTCAGGATGCTCTGGATAGAGCAAAGTTGATCCAGGAGAGGCTTCGCACAGCACAGTCTCGCCAGAAGAGTTATGCAGACCGTAGGGTTCGAGAGTTGTCTTTCATGGTTGGTGATAGAGTATTGTTGAAGATTTCACCCATGAAGGGTGTCATGAGGTTCGGGAGGAAAGGGAAGTTGAGTCCCAGGTACATTGGTCCTTTTGAGATACTCGGGAGAGTTGGAGAGGTGGCATATGAGTTAGCCTTGCCACCCAGCTTATCCAGCGTTCATCCAGTATTCCATGTGTCTATGCTCCGGAAGTACATTGGAGATCCGTCTCATGTATTAGACTTCAGTACCATTCAACTTGATGGTGATCTATCCTATGATGTGGAGCCTATTGCTATTTTGGGTCGCCAAGTAAAGAAGTTGAGGTCGAAGGAGATTGCATCAGTTAAGGTTCAGTGGAGAGGTCGACCCGTAGAGGAGGCTACTTGGGAGGTTGAACAGGAGATGCGGAGCAGATACCCTCAGCTATTTGAGACTTCGGGTATGTTTCTTGACCCGCTCGAGGACGAGCGTTTGCTTAAGAGGGGGAGAATGTGACGACCCGGCCCGTCGTCACGGAAATTTCCACCCCGTTATGTTGTAATTACATATTTCCTGCTTTTATATCAGTGTTAGAGTCTATCGGGGGAGTTAGGAGTGAATTGGATTGAAAATGAGGCATATAGCCTTTTTGAAGAAAATTTGAATAAGGAAAGTCAACCCGGAGTTGACTATTTAGTTAGAGAGCTCGGAATCGAATTCTGATGATTTGGTCAGCTCCGGGAGGTCATTTGTGAGCTAGGAGAGCAATCGGAATTGAATTTGGAGGTCCGGTGTAGAAATAGGCTTGAATTGGCTAAGGTTGAATTTTGGCGAAATCCGAATGGTAGGTGAGATTTTGATCCGGGGGTCGGAATGGAATTCCGACAGTTGCAGTAGCTCCGTTAGGTGATTTTGGATGTGCCTGCAAAATTTCAGGTCATTCAGACATCGTTTAGTCGGGTTTTGATTGATTGTGTAATTCGGAATGTTTTAAGGAATTTAGGCTTAAATTCGATGTGAATTATGGGTTTTGATGTTATTAGACGTGTTTTGAGGATTGGAGCAAGTTCGAATAAGGTATTAAGATGTGTTGGTGTGTTTGGATGAGGTCCGGGGGCCTCGGGGTGTTTTCGGATGGCTAAACGGGAGAAAATGTGGAAAATTGCGGACTTGTGTTCTGGTTCCGTTGTTTTCGCTCCTGCGGAAATGGGGGCGCAGGAGCGAGTCCGCGAGAGCGGACGAGAAGGCGCAGAAGCGGAGGAGACTGCTGAAGCGGAGCTTGGCTCGCAGGGGCGGCTTCGCTGGTGCGAGAGGGATATCGCGGAAGCGGTCTGGAGGCGTGATGGAGAAGACCGCAGAAGCGGATTGTGGATCGCATAGGCGAGTCCGCAGGAGCGGACTCTTGATCGCAGAGGCGGAAAGGACCGCAGGGGCGGAAGAATTTCCGCAGAAGCGGACCCGCAGGAGCGGTCCGTGTATCGCAGGAGCGGAAATGGCCAAATAGGCCTGGGTTCGCAGAAGCGACCAATTGGTCGCAGAAGCGGTTCCGCAGGGGCGGAAAATGGTCCGCAGAAGCGAAAATCGCAGTGAATTAATTGTATCAGAAGTTAGAAAATTTCAGAAATATTTCACACATTTGGGTCTCGGCTTAAGGAGGCGATTTGGGCGAATTTGGAGAGAAACTCAAGGGAAATCATCAGGTAATCAACTATGGACTTATACTATGATTGGTATTGATAATATTATGCAATTATATCATGAAAATGGAGGAATTTGGGGTGATTCATGGAAGATTTAACCCTAGGCTTGAACTTTAGAAAATCAAGGTTTTGAATGGGCAAATGGAGTCCGAATTTGGTAAAATTGATATGCCTAGACTTGTATTGAGACTAGGGTTCCGAATATGTAACTTTTATAATTTTTCGAGAAGCGCACCAAAACTCGGGTTTTTACAACTTGTGTGTTTTGATACAATTTGGGTTATTTCGAATGAATTACGTGTAATTAGCATATGTTGATGCATTCTCTATGATTTTGAGCAGATTTCGCACCCGAGGAGGTTGATTTGCGAGGCAAGCGCAAGGCGGATTGAAGCTTCTACCGGTTCGAGGTGAGTGGTGATAGTAAATAATGTACTGAGGGTTTGAAACCCCGTACTAGCACTTCACAGTGCTATGATGAGATGAGACACACGTCTTGAGACGAGTGTGGTGACATTGTGATTGGGGACTTGGACTTGGTCCTTCCCGGCTAATAGAATACTTTGTTGTATGACTGCTAATGAGATTATAACTGTACAATTGGGCTAATAGCCATGTTTGGGGCCTTGTGCCGATCTGTAGAGCATTAGGGAACCTATAGAGCTAGGTGACCCTTATATCATGTTGGAAACATACACTCGGCCGTAGCTCTAGCTGTATAGCATAATATGAGCCCGTACTAGATGTGTACATTGAGAGAGATTATCTAGGGTGGAATTCCCTGTTCTAGCTGAGTGGGCCTGAAAGGCCAAGTCTATATTGATTGAGACGGGGTCTAGGACCCACTGTGATATATTATATTGGGCCTGAGAGGCCGAGCACATATTGACTGGGATAGGGTCGAGGACCCATTATGAGGTATTATATATATATACCTATATTGGATCGGGCTGCACGCCACAGCAGTATATATATATTGGATCGGACTGCACGCCGTAGTAATATACATGTAATATACATGTAATATACATGTGGGACGGACTGCACGCCGCAGTATTATTGCGCTTGGGCTGTAGGAGCCCCTTCGGAGTCTGAGTCTGCACACATTCTCAGTGAGCACTGGTGTATATTATGGGATCGGGCTGCGCGCCGCAGCAGTATAAATATATATACATATAAATATTGGATCGGACTGCACGTCGCAGTAATACATGTGTGGATCGGGCTGCACGCCGCGGTATGATAGTGCTTGGGCCTAGGGAGCCCCTCCGAAATCTGCATACACCCCCAGTGAGCGCCGTCGACGTTAAATGGAGCGGGCTGCGCGCCGCAGCGGTATATGTATTGGAGCGGGCTGCACGCCGCAACATTATACTTAATCATATCCTATTATCTACTTAAATACTTATACATTATAGACATAGGTATGTGTCTTTATATGTTGAGATGGCCGTACACCGTAGGGGTACGAGTGAGGGTTGGATCAGTGTAGAATCTTGTAGAGATAAACATGGATTGGAGATTTGAGCATTTCTATAGTGATGACGTACTTGTGAGGGTTGCCTTAGAACTGCTAAGTGATAGCACATGAGTTCTTACCTTCAGTTGTTATTTATTATTGTTACTCACTGAGTTGAAATATACTCACCCCACTCCCCTGCACTTTCTGTGCAGATCCACAGGTGCCCGAGAGCAGTTGAGACATTGTAGCTGCCTGATCCTTGTCTACTTTTGCGGAGATTACGAGGTAGCTGCCAGCGTCCGCAGAGCTTGTTTTCTCCTTCTTTATCGTCTTGTTGATTTCCTATTTGCCTAGACTTGATTGTATTAGGATGCTATTCTGTAGAGGCTCAGTCTCGTGACACCACGATATGGTTGGGACCGTATTTTGTATGTTTTACATTTCGGTTATCACCTGATATGATCATTTACTGTTTAAGTTTAATTTGATTAATAACTGGCTGGTTTAAGGGATAATATGGTCGGGCTTGCCTAGCATTGTGTTGGGCGCCATCACGACCAGGGTTTGGGTCGTGACATTTGGGTTGTGACACCTACCCTCCCTAGACCCCACTTGTGGGAGTATATTGGGTGGTCGTTGTTGTGATGACGTATTCAGCACTTTTGAAATAAGAGGGCTACGACATCTTTCTTTTATGTAGGATATTGCAATGGATTACTCTACAAAGATACTGCAATATTTTTTATATCGAAGAAGATTCGAGGGCCAGAGTTTTTGTCCGTCTCCATTTTTAGTTTTAATACAATGTGTACAATATTTTACTTGGTCGAAAAACGCCATCTCCAGTGAACTTTCTTCTCTTTTTTGCTATTTAGTCACATATAAGGATACTAAATACATTGTATTCTATACAAATTCACTCAAAGACATTGTATTTTTGCATAAATATATTTTTTTGCTTGTATTTATGTATTTCAAAGGTTTTTATTTTTTTGATACAACTGAATACATTTGTATTCGTGCATGAAAACATATATAAATATTGAAACACATTGAATACAAATATTAAAATAGAAAAAAATATAAAAAGTCAATATATTCAATTTTAAAATATAATGAAATACATTAAATATACTAAATACAAATAGAAATACAGTGAATACAACCAATTAAATATACTGAATATGTCTGTATTATTATGTATCGAAAATAACTAAAATACTGTTAATACAAATACATTTGAATACACAAAATATAAAATAGCAAATATAGTAAATACAAACATTGAATCTGATAAATGTAACAATAAAAAAATATTGAAACATACTATCTAACCCAAAATAATTATTCTAATTAATTGGGTTGATAATAAAGCATGTTAGAATTGGTTTTGTTGAGTTATATTAGGAGTGTATCGCGGTAATTGATATTATTTCCGTTATTAGACAACTAGACATACATATTTTTAAGGTGATTGTTGTTACTGTATTCATAAATACATAGAACAAATACATGTGAATACATGCGTGTACAGCTCGTCTACCTTGATTTTAGGCGTTTTTTGCTGCTGTATTCATGAATACAACATCGCGAATATGTGACGATCTGACCCGTCGTATTATGTGTTACTGCCTCATTTTCCCCATTTATTGCTTCTTCATGTTTCATTATCGGAATTTGGTGAGTTGGAGTCGAATCGGTATGGTAGGAAATGAGACATTTAGTCTCTTTAAGGAAGGAATATATTGGAAAAGCCAATCGGATGTTGACTAATGAGTTAGAGAGCTCAAATGTGAATTTCGGTGATTTGGTTAGTTTCGGGGGATGATTTGTGACTTAGGAGTGCGGTCGAAATAGATTTTGGAGGTCCGGTGTAGAATTAAGCTTGAATTGGCAAAGTTAGAATTTTGGTGAATTGCGGTTGGTAGATGAGATTTTGATCTGGGGGTCGGAATGAATCTCGAAAGTTGAGTTAATTCCGTTAGGTGATTTTAGATATGTGTGCAAAATTTTAGGTCATTCGGAGGTGTCTTGATCGGATTTTTGATCAAACGCGTATTTCGGAAGTTTTAAAGAAACTTAGGCTTGAATCCGATGTAATTTAATGGTTTTAGAATTGTTTGATGCATTTTGAAGATTGGAATAAGTTTGAATAATGTTTTAGGATGAGTTGGTGCTTTTGGTTGGGGTCCTGGGGCTCTCGGGGTAATTTCGGGGGATCAAATGGATCATTTGTGGACTTATAGTGTTGCAAGTTTTTCAGCTGTGATGTTACAGAGGTTTTGTTCATCACGTTCACGTGGGGAGAGTTGCAAACGCGTAGAGTAATCTGAGGCCCAGGAGTTTTGGCCTACGCGTTCACGTCAGTGGGCCTCGCGATTGCGTAGGGGGAGCTGGTGAGTACCGCGCTCGCGTTAAGAGGGCACGCGATCGCGTAGGTGTAAGACCCAGGCCTTCACATTCGCGTGAATGATGCCGCATTTGCCAAGGGCATTTTTGGCAACTTTAATAATTGTTCACCGCGAACGCGTGGGTTGTGGCCACATTCCCAAAGGGCATTTTTAGCAGCTTTAATAATTGTTCATCGCGAACACGTGGGTTCTGGCCGCATTCGCGTAGAGTAAAATACCCGGGCAAAAAAGGTCTTATTTGAATATTTCATCCGCGAGTGTATTCATTTTTCCTCCATTGTAATTGAAAAGGATTTCGACGGGGATTGATTAGAGGTGAGTCTCGTGACCTAAAAACATTATTTTATTGAAGAATCAACCTTTAATTCTTGGAAGTTTGGGTAAAAATTGGAGGAACTAGGGCTTGGTTTTTTAAACGAAAATTTTGGATTTGAGGGGGAATTTGAACTCTGATTTTGGTAAATTTGATATGTATGGACTCGTGGACAGACGAGGAATCGAGTGATGTGAATTTTATAATTTTTTGAGAAGTGGACTCGAGGCTCGGGTTTTGCCAACTTTGTGATTTTTGATGGTTTTCGAGTCTTTTCGATTGGGTTATGTTCCATTAGCCTATTGTAATGTATTCCTTGTATGTTTTATCAGATTTGATGTGTGAGGAGGTCGATTCGATGGGAAAAGGCATAGTGAGCAAGATTTTGGGCCGGCTTGAGGTGAGTAGTAGATGTAGATGATGACCTGAGGGTTTGAAACCCCGGAATATCTTATCGTGACGTTATATTGAGGTGAGACACATACTCTATGATGAGTGCAGGGTCGTTTATGATTGGGGATTGTGACTTAGTCCGTCCCGAGTGATGTTCGTATTGTGTTCTTGACTAGTAATTGTTTGGTAATCTTGCTACTCGGATTTTATGGATATATTTGGGCTTTGTGTCGATCATTTGCATCCCTCAGGGATTATTATCACTGTTTCCATATCACTTGGCATGTTAAATGATTTCAGTCCTAGGTTTAAACTCTGTTTGAAATGTTCAGCCATATTTCTAAGATTTGAAACTTAAACTACATTTTTCTAACATTGTGAGCGGAGAGCTATTACTCTAATATTGCCCGGGTGGTTTACGTGCATATTCTGGACTGAGTATAGACCGGGCTCTACACCATAGCGATGTTATATTGATATTGCGCTTGGGCTGTAGGAGCCCCTTCGGAGTCTGAACCCCCACAGTGAGCGCGGGTATCCAAATGGACCGGGTTGCGTGCCTCAACGATCATATGTATTGCATTACATTCATGCATTGATATTTATATGTTTTTCTTGTCATTGATTTACTGTTATTTCACCGTTAATATGCTGGATTGCCAGTTATAGCTTTACATTGAAATATTTCGTGATTTCTTATCTTCAGCCATTATATATGTTTATTACTCACTAAGTTAGAGTACTCACTTTACTCCCTGCACCATGTGTGCAGATACAGGCATCCCGGAGGCTCAGTAGAGTTATTGTTGCTATCAGATTTATCTCGGAGTTATCGAGGTAGCTTCTTGGCATCTGCAGGACCCGACTTCTCCCCTTATCCCTTTTGTTTCCGCATATTAGACACTTTTTATGTGTAGATTTGATATTCAGTTGTATTTAGAGGTTATATACTCGTGACCCCAGATCTATTAGGAGTTTTTTGATAGTTATTATGGTTTTATCCATACTGCTTCTATTCATTATCCGGTTGGAAATCTTGTAAACTGCTAAATTAACTTTATTAACTAGTAATGGGTTTTCATACTTGGTTTGAGAGTGTTCAAATGGTCGGGCTTGCCTAGCAATTGTGTTGGGTGCCATCACAACCGGGATTAGGGTCGTGACAAGTTGGTATAAAAGCCTAGACTAGGCCTTACGAGTCGTGAGCCGGTTTAGTAGTGTCTCACGGATTGGTACAGAGACATTTATACTTATCCTCGAGAGGCTGCAGAACCTTTAGGAAGCACGTCATATTCTTGAAATTTTTTTCATGCGACTTAGGTGGTCCGAGAACTAAACTTCTGTATTCTATTCTATCGTATAGATGGCGAGAATCGTGCTACTGGACGTGACGGACAACCACCATTACCACCCACTATAGGCCGTGGACATGGTTGTGGTCATGGTCGAGGCAGACCAGTGAGGCAGCACCTGTAGATCTACCGGATACCCCGGTTCAAGACCAGCCTCTAGTTGTAGATACTCCAGCAGCACCTGGTCAGGCACCGGCAGTGCCCATTGTGATTCCTGGTCTCCATGAGGCTTTAGCTTAGATACTATCCGTCAGTACTGGCCTGGCTCAAGCAGTCTCAGCCACTACTATAGGAGCTACCTCATAGACCGGGGGAGGTCATCAGACCCACGCTGCTCACACACCTGAGCAGGTTATTTAGGGATTACAGACACCGGGAGTAGCCCCAACTCATCCAGTTGCACCAGTTGCACAAATTTCCCACCAGTTACACTTATCGCACTAGCTCCAGATTATGTGGTTCCATCTATGCTAGACGATGAGCAGCGTCGTCTTGAGAGATTTTGTAGACCTCAGCCTCCAACGTTCAGTGGTGCCAAAGGCAAGGATGCCCCGGGTTTTCTAGATAAGTGTCAGTGTATACTTTGCACCACATGGATCTTAGAGTCGAGTGGGGTGGCATTTACTACCTTCCAACTTCAGGGGGCAAAGGTATTCTCCAAGATTGTTCTTTGTTCAGGCTATCACCAGCTGAAGATTAGGGATTCAGATATCACGAAGACGGCTTTCAGGATGAGATATAGGCACTTTGAGTTTTTGGTTATGTTTTTTGGGCTAACTAATACCCCAGCCGCGTTCATGCAGTTGATGAACAACATGGTTCGACCTTATATGGATTCGTTTGTGATTGTTATTATTGATGACATCTTGGTGTACTCGCGTAGCTAGGAGGAGCACACACAGTATTTGAGAGTGGTATTACAGAGGTTGAGGGAGGAGAAGATTTATGAAAAGTTCTCCAAATGTGAGTTTTGGCTTGGTTATGTGGCTTCCCTGGGGCACGTGGTGTCTAGTGATGGTATTCAAGTTGATCTGAAGAAGATAGAGGTGGTGGAGAGTTGGCCTAGACCAGTCTCAGCAATGGAGATTCGGAGTTTCCTCGGTTTGGCGGGTTATTATTGCCGGTTCGTTTAGGGTTTTTCATCTATTGCTTCGCTCTTGATGATACAGAAGAATATGCCATTTGTATGGTCAGATGAGTGCGAGGAGAGATTTCAGAAGCTCAAGACAACTTTGGCCACAACTCCAGTATTGGTATTGCCATCACCTTCAGATTCTTACATGGTGTATTGTGATGCCTCAAGAGTTGGGATTGATTGTGTGTTGATACATGAGGGTAGAGTTATTGCATATGCTTCTCGTCAGTTAAAGACGCATGAGAAGAAGTACCCCGTACATCACTTGGAGTTGGCTACTATAGTTCATGCTTTGAAGATTTGGAGGCACAATTTATATGGCGTATCTTGTAAGGTATTCACTGATCATTACAGTCTTCAACATCCGTTCAAGTAGAAGGATCTTAATTTGATGCACTGGAGGTGGCTTGAGTTACTCAAGGACTATGATATTATCATTTTGTATCATCCGGGGAACGCCAATGTAGTGGCCGATGCTTTGAGCCAAAAGGCGGTGAGTATGGGTAGTTTGGCATACATTCCTGTTGGGGAGAGGCCATTAACAGTTGAAGTTTAGGCTTTGGCCAATCGGATGGTAAGGTTAGACATTTCGGAGCCTGGTCGGGTGTTGGCTTGTGTGGTTTCTCGATCTTCCTTGTATGACCGTATTAGAGAGTGCCAATATGATGATCCGCATTTGCATGTCCTTAAGGATAGGGTCCAGCATGATGGTGTCAGAGATGTGACTATTGATGATGATGGTGTGTTGGGGATGCAGGGGCGGATTTGCGTGCCTAATGTGGATGGGGCTTCGGGAGTTGATATTAGAGGAGGCCCATAGCTCGCGGTATTCCATTCATCCGGGTGCCGAAAAGATGTATCAGGATTTGAGGCAGCACTACTGGTGGAGGAGAATGAAGAAATATATTGTGAGTTATGTAGCTCAGTGTTTCAACTATCAATAAGTCAAATACGAGCATCAAAGGCCCGATGGTGTATTTCAACAGATGGATATTCTAGAGTAGAAGTGGGAGAGGATTGCTATGGATTTTTTGAGTGGTTTCCCTCGTACCTCGAGGAAGTTTTATTCAATTTGGGTGATTTTGGATCAGCTGACCAAGTCCTCACACTTCATTCCGACGTGTACTACTTATTCTTCGGAGCGGCTGGGGGGATTTTCATCCGGGAGATTGTACGGTTGCATGGGGTCCCATATTCTATCATCTCAGATAGGGGTATTCAGTTTGCTTCCCAGTTCTGGAGGACTTTTCAGCGAGAGTTTGGTACACAGGTAGAGCTAAGCACATCGTTTCACCCTCACACGGATGGGCAGTCTGAGCGTACTATTCAGATACTGGACATGTTGCGTGCTTGTGTTATTGATTTTGGAGGTTCTTGGGATGAGTTATTGCCACATGCAGGGTTTGCCTACAACAACAGCTATCAATCCAGTACTCAGATGGCGCCGTATGGGGCCTTATATAGGAGATGGTATAGATCTCCGGTTGGTTGGTTTGAGCCCGACGCGGCTAGGTTATTGGGGACAGAGTTAATCCATGATGCCTTAGATAAGGTGAAAGGGATCCAGGAGTGACTTCGTATAGTTCAGTCACGTCAGAAGAGTTATGTAGACCAAATGGTTCAGGATGTATCTTATATGGTGGGCGATAAGGTCTTGTTGAAGGTTTCTCCCATGAAGGGCATTATGAGGTTTGGGAAGAAAGGGAATCTGAGTCCACGGTTCATTAGACCTTTTGAGATACTTAGGAGGATTGAGGAGGTGGCCTATATGCTTGCTTTGCCACCCAGGTTGTCGGGGTTTCTTCCGGTATTCCAGGTTTCTATGCTCCAGAAGTATGTTGGGGACCTATCTCATATGTTGGACTTCAGCACAGTTCAATTAGATGTTGACTTGACCTATAATGTGGAGCCAGTGGCTGTTTTGGGACGTCAGGTTAGAAAGTTGAGATCAAAGGATATAGCTTCGGTGAAGGTGTAGTGGAGAGGTCGGCCCGTAGAGGAGGCTACGTGGGAGACCAAGCAGGAGATGCGAAGTAGAAGATGAGCGTTTGTTTAAGTTGAGGAGGATGTGACGACCCGGCCCGTTGTCTCATGTTTTATTGACCATTTTCTCATTTATTGCTTTTTCACGTTTCATTATTGGCATTTGTTGAGTTGGAGTCGAATCGGTTTGGTTTTGGTAGGAAATGAGATATTTAGTCTCTTTATGGAAGGTTTATATTGGAAAAATCAACCGGATGTTGACTATTGAGTTAGAGGGCTCGAATGTAAATTCTGGTGATTCGGTTAGCTTTGGGGGATGATTTGTGACTTAATAGTGCGGTCGGAATTGATTTTGGAGGTCCAATGTAGAATTAGGCTTGAATTGGCGAAGTTAGTATTTTGGTAAATTACGGTTGGTAGGTGAGATTTTGATCTGGGTGTCGGAATGAAATTCTGATTGTTGCAGTAGTTCCGTTAGGTGATTTTGGATATGTGTGCAAAATTTCAGGTCAGTCGGAGGTGTCTTGGTCGGGTTTTTGATCAAACCCGTATTTTGGAAGTTTGGAAGAAACTTAGGCTTACATCCGATGTGATTCAATCGTTTTAGCGTTGTTTGATGCGTTATGAAGATTGGAACAAGTTTGAATAATGTTTTAGGATGAGTTGATGCCTTTTGTTGGTGTCCCGGGGCTCGGGGTGATTTCGGGTGGTCAAAGGGATCATTTTTGGACTTATAGTATTGCAGGTTTTTCAGCTGTGATGTTATTGAGGTTTTGTTCATATTGTACGTGTGGGTAAACTCATGAACTTGTAGAGTAAATATGAGGTCATGGAGTTTTGACCTACGCGTTCGTGTCAGTGGGCTTTGCGATCACGTAGGGGGAGCTGGTGAAGCATCGCGTTCGCGTTAATAGGGCACGTGATCGCGTAGGTGTAAGACCCAGGCCTCCGCATTACCGTGGATGATGTCGCGTTCGAGAAGGGCATTTTTGGCATCTTTAATAATTGTTCATCGCGAACGTTTGGGTTGTGGTCGCGTTCGCGTAGAGTAAAATACTTGGGCAGAAAAGGTTTTATTTGAATATTTCATCCGCGAGTGTATTCATTTTTCCTCCATTGTTAACCACCTTAAGAGGTTTTTGGGTGTAATTGAAGAGGATTTTGACGGGGAATGATTGCAGGTGAGTCTCGTAACCTAGAAACGTCATTTTATTGAAGAATCAACCTTTAATTCTTGGAAATTTGGGTAAAAATTGGAAGAACTAGGGCTTGGTTTTTGAAATGAAAATTTGGGATTTAAGGGGGTATTTGAACTCCGAATTTGGTAAATTTGATATGTATGGACTCGTGGCTAGACATGGAATTCGGTGATGTGAATTTTGAAATTTTTCGAGAAGTGGTCCCAAGGCTCGGATTTTGCCAACTTCGTGATTTTCAATGTTTTTCGAGTCTTTTCGATTGGGTTATGTTCCATTAGCCTATTGTAACGTATTCCTTGTGGTTTTGATCAGATTTGACGTGCGAGAAGGTTGATTTGAGGGGAAAAATCATAGCAAGCTAGATTTTGGGGCGACTTGAGGTGAGTAATATATGTAGATGATGACCTGCGGGTTTGAAACCCCGAAATATCTTGTCGTGACGTTATATTGAGGCGAGACACGTACTCTATGATGAGTGCAGAGTCATTTGTGATTGGGGATTGTTACTTAGTCCCTCCCGAGTGATGTTCGTACTGTGTTCTTGACTAGTAATTGTTTGGTAATCATCCTACTCGGATTTTATGGATATATATTAGCTTTGTGCCGATCATTTGCATCCTTCAGGGATAATTATCACTCTTTCCATATTACTTGGCATGTTAAATGATTTCAGTCCTAAGTTTAAACACTATTTGAAATGTTCAGCCATATTTCTAAGATTTGAAACCTAAACTACATTTTTCTGACATTGTGATCTGAGAGATATTACTCTAATATTACCCGAGTGGTTTACGTGCATATTCTGGACTGAGTATGGTCCGGGCTGCACGCTATAGCGATGTTATATTGATATTGCGCTTGGGCTATAGGAGCCCCTCCGGAGTCTGAACCCCCACAGTGAGCACGAGTACCCAAATGGATCGGGCTGCGCACCGCGGCGGTCATATGCATTGCATTGTATTCATGCATTGATATTTATATGTTTTTCCGGTCATTGATTTACTGCTATTTCACCGTTAAATGTGATAGATTGCCAGTTATAGCTTTACATTAAAATATTTCGTGATTTTTTTATCTTCAGCCATTATATATGTTTATTACTCACCGAGTTGGAGGCTCAGTATAGTTATTGGCTGCTATAAGATTTATCCCGAAGTTGTCGAGGTAGCTGCCTGACATCCGTCGGATCCAATTTCTCCCTTTATACCTTTTGTTTCCGCATCTTAAACACTTTTATATGTATATTTGATACTCAATTGTATTTAGAGGCTCTAGAATCGTGACCCCTGATCTGTTGGGAGTTTTTTGATAGGTTATGGTTTTATCCGTACTGCTTCTATTTATTATTCGGTTGGAAATCTTGTAAACTGCTTAATTAACTTTATTAACTGGTAATGGGTTTTCGTACTTGGTTTGAGAGTATTCGAATCGTCGGGGTTGCCTAGCAATTGTGTTGGGCGCCATCATGACCGGGATTGGGGTGGTGACAGAATTCATGTGAATACATGCTTGTACTACTGGACTGCCCTTATTTTAGGTACTTTTTGCTACTATATTCATGAATATATGGTGCGAATACATGTGCATATATGCACATACAGCTCGACTACCCTAATTTTTAGGCACTTTTTGTTGTTGTATTTATAGATACATTACCGTAACAACTAAATAGTAACTACCAGAAGTAATTGTTGATACCCGATTTTTTATTTATATATTTTATATGAAAAATACTTTCACAATACCATATGTATTCATATATAAGTATTCCCAAGTGTTTTAGTATTTTTCCAATTTTTTAAAAAATTTAAATCAATTTATTGCCCATTTTAGTAGTACAAAAATCAATAATTATTCTCAAAATTAGCATCTTTGTGAATAACTTATTTTATTCTCATATTTATATCAAAATATAGTTAGGGTAATTTTTAAACATCTATATAAATTTATTTGGTATCTTAAAAGTCATATTGCATATAGTTGCAATTTTAGCCTATTTTGAGAATTAATAGTATTTTCTAATTATGGAATTTGTTCCAATATTTTAAATTAATATTTATATATGATGGATTGATCCAGTATTTCCTTTCAAAATTATTTTTACTATGTTTATAAAATAAAAGGGGGAAAATTCGCTATTTAATATTTGGCCTCATTTATTTTCAATTGCAGCCCCATTACAGTCGATTATAACCATATTGACCCCCCTAATTGACCCTATTTTGAATCCCAACTGAACCATCCCAATTCCATACCCTTAACCCATTTTAACTACCGACTCAAGCCTCTTATAATCCGGGCCATTGATCAATCTGATCAACGGCTACGATTTTCCCTTACCATTTTAATTCACCCAAAACCTAGCCTAAATCATTTCACTCTATTAGCCGCCCATAAATACCTTTCCTCTCTCAAACTCTCTCTAACTCTGTCGAAGGTTCTTGAACCCCTAGCCTCTCTCACTATCTTCAACCTCAATCTCACCAGAATCTATGGCCTCTCAGGCCATAGATGGCCTATACTCACCTACCTCCACTCTTAAACACTTGGTGGTCAAAGTTTCGAGGACTGATCTCGATGGTTTGCGTTCAGATCTTCTCTGGTTCAAGGTTCTATGGCTTCTCCGGCCTAGCTCTGGCGTATCCAAAGTATTTCGAGCGTGGTTCTAACTTATCCGACTTTGATCAGACCTTTTCCAAACCTTTCTCATTCTAGGGTTCCTCTGAAACCCTAGGTATTCGAGGTTTTCTCTGTTTGTTTTCTTAAATCTGTTCTATGCCTGTGCTCTACTTGAGTTCTTAAACGTTTTCTCCAAATTTTTCTTTGGAAAATTACTTCTCTTCGATTTAGGATTTCTGAAAAACTCAAAATGTTTTCTCCGACTTTTCTTTTCTTTTTTCTTTGTGTATATTTTTCACGCATGTATTTCTACTGCTTTCTTATGTTTTTGTACTATATATGTTCTTTTGTGCCTTGTATTTCTACTGTGTTTCTACACCATGCTTACATGTTCGTCCTACTGTGTTTTCCTATATGTCTTGTTGATATACTTTTCTGATATTTTGTGCTCTCTAACTGTATGTGTCTCCAACTGAGTTCTTATGTTCTTTGTTTTCCATTTTTACTGGACCTTGTTTGAGTTCTCATTAAACATGTTTCGTCTACTGTTTTCTTAAGTGTTATACTACCTTTTCTCTCTTCTGAACTTGTTTAAGTCCCATGTTATTCTTAAACATGTTCTTTCTACCCTCACTGTGCTCCAAATCATTTTCTTCACTTTGTTGTTCCAAACTTGCTATTGTATCTGTTGTTTTCTCATAAGTATCTAAACGAGACCTCTGAGCCTGTTTTCAGTTATTTGTCTTCTCGTCTATGTATCTGATTCGAGTTGGAAACCCTAGAATTTGGGGTTTTGGCAAGTTTTAATCTTGTGTTTGGACTATGGTTTTATTGTGGGAACCCTGGACTCTCTCAGACTTATTCAGAGTCTATAAACTGAGCTTGGACTTCTTTGTTTATGACTTTGAACTTTTTCTATGCCAGACTCTTCTATTGATTGGTATGACAGTTCTTTGTGTTTGAGCATGGCAGTATGTTTTTATATGTATGATGAATTCTTTCTTTTGAAAAGGTTTTCCAACTTATGATTGATTCAGAATCCTTTTCTTTAGGTTTGATTGATTGTTACTGATTTTTCCTTACGTAAAACCTTTCTCCACCTTTTCCGACTGGATTCATCCATTCCAAATTCAAACCTTGGGATTTACGAGATGTTTAATTGATTTTTCCTTATTTGCACAAACTGTGTACTGTTAATACTTTTCCTTAAATGTACCTCTATGTATTTACTCCTCTTATACTTCTTTGAAAATGTGTTTTATTGGTCTCTTTCCTTAATTATTTTTACCCGTTTGAAATTTAAATCCCTTAATTAAAGGGAAACCTTGTGAAATTCATTTCCAAACTACTTTCTTACCTATTTCTGCTTCCTTTATATACTATAAATACATGGCCTTCTTTAACACATGAAAAAAATGAGTCAACATGATCTAAAAACTTTCAATTCAATACTTTCACAAACATTAGAATTCGACACTTCTTAAACACTTTCAATTACACAGCTTTTCAATTTAATACTTTATGTCACTCAAGTATCATAGTTTTCTAATCATAGCATCCTAATTATTTACTTGCAATTTGGCTTTACAAGACTACTGCTTTCTTTCTTTTATTTCTCTGAAACTAGTATATTCTAATTTAGTTTTTAGCCTCATCCCAATGTGTTTATTTTACATCTTCAACAATCCTATCTACTTTGTTGTCTATGCTCAGTGTTAAATATGTATGTTGCTTCTTTGCATCTGTTTCTGCTGTGAATCCATGTACCCCTATTCCCCTCTATGTATTTGAGCTGAAGTTCAGAACATGGCAACATCCAAATTATGGATCATGTTTGGACTTGATCCTTTAAGGGATCCTAACTCTCAAACAATGTGTCTAACAGGCTGGTCGGGGTGTGCCCGCACCTCCAATTGCTGGGTATGACTACCAGCCTATCTTGGCTTTCCCCACAATCCTCCATGGCACATATACCCTCTCCTAGCCTCTAAGTTCTGGCCCCCTCCTATGAGCCTTGCTTTGGGACCTTGAGTTCTCTCTGAACATGGACATTTGAGGGCTGGCCCTTCCGCTGTACTATAATTCAATTCTACAATGTATTTAGGTACAAGCATTGCCCGGAGCCCACTTGAGACTCTTAGGAAACTCTGACACATCACAAATAAGAAAAAGACTTTGGAAATTTGATCTTTGGGGTTGGTTTACTTTATGCTTTAGATAGAAGACTGAACCAGGCTCTCCTTAGTTGAAAATATTTAGTTTTTCTGATGTAATTTTACTTATCTTTCTTATTTAATTCTGGGCTGTAATAATCTTGTGATAACTATTGGGGTTTTTAGTGAAAAGGAGAGGGTACATCATGCATGCAAAAGGGATAGATATCATGTTCACATAAATTTAATACACTTCTACAACCATGTCCTGCTTTCAGTTCTACATTTTCATATAGAAATCATGTTTATAGGTTACGCATTTTATATAGAAATCCCATTTATAGGTTCTGCATTTTCGTCTAGAAACCATGCTTATAAATGTTTGCACTTCTGTATTATCTAGAAAACATGACTATAGGTTCTGCTTTTCCATATAGAAAACCTTACTATAGGTTCTGCATTTCCATATAGAAATCCTGTTTATAGGTTTCGCATTTCATATAGAAATCCTTTTTATAGGTTTTGCATTTTCATATAGAAACCATGTCGGTAGGTTTCCGTATTTCTGCATATCACAATGATAATATGGCTATAGGACTTCTCGAATTCTGCATATGCATCGATCACTAGGCAAACGTATTTATAGGTTTGAATAACAAACAACATTCTAGACACCATGCCTTTAGGACTTATGCACTTTTATTTCGATTGTAAACATTTTAAAATCATTTAGCACCTAGAAAGCATGCATAGAGGAGCTATCAACTAAATTTTAATCGTCTATTTTGCCTATAAGTCTAAAATCGATAAATAGCATTACTTAATATATATAGAACTTATGCTTTTTTTGTAACCAACAAGTATTCTTCTTTAAAAATTAGTACACTCCTGCATTGTTAGGTATCATGCCTATAGGTTTTACCTAGGCAAGCTATAAGGTGAATTAGTTAATGGAATCAGACTTTGTCAAATTTCAACCATTAGGTAGGTCTGATTCTGGTTTCTTATCTGAAATATGTAATAAATCAATCTACCTCACGTTTCCTTTAATTTTAATTAAGACCATAACCAGTATATGCAAGACATGCTAAACAATCTATCTTTAAGTTGAGGAGGCATGTTTGAGCCTTTAATTTTTATGTGTTGCCCCATATCTGCTCTACGTGTTTTGATTGTCACCTTAGAATTTTATTCTTTTAAAACCATAAAAGCCAAATCTCCCTTACCTTTAGGACTAGTAGTCCCAAATGCCTCCGGGGCTGATACGATTTGGGACGGGTAATAGCATACAATAGGTAAAACGAGACCATTTCATATTTAATACCTTAACGGGGTGGGAAAGAGTAAATATGAATATGATGACCACGATAACACCACGTTTATAAACGGTTATCGGGTATTGTGTTGGGTGATCCATATTATTTATAATCCTAGGACCTCCCTCCCTTTACTTGTTTATTTTAAAAAAAAAACTATTTTTCTCAAATTTCAGCTTCTTTAACTTTTTTGAACTTCAATTACTTGCAGTAATTATGTGAAAACCCCTTCGATTACTTGTTTATTTTCAGAATTTCAAAGACTACTTTCTTCCCAAACTTCAGCTTCTTTAATTTCAATTGCTCGCAAATATTATATGAAAAGTTCCTCGTATTTGTAATTCTTGTCTACTTGTTGTCTGCACTTAAAGTCACAATTATAGTATGGTCGAGAACCACATTAATAGGTCTTGAGGGGTGCCTAACACCTTCCACTCGGGCTAATTTCAAGCCCATAGCCAATCTCTGGTTTTCTAAATCAAAGGGAAACGAGTTATCCGCCCAAATGTCATAAACCCGATTTCACGAGAAAAAGGGGATATCGACAGCATGGTGACTCTGCTGGGGATTTCTTTAAGGCTTTTACCATTTCTGCTATTTGGGACTTTATACTTCTTTATATGTATTTATTTGTTTAAATGCCTTCAATTATTTTTTTTCCTCTTCTACCTTAAAACTGACTTGGCTTTTTGTTTCTTTTATTTATTTTTCTTAATGCTTTACTTTATCGCTTTCCTTTAATATTGTTGTATATTATGCGAAACTGTTATAATTATTACTTTATGAACATGCAAGTACGTGACAACTTGTTAATTATTGTAACTAGAGATTCAACATCATATTCCACTCGTGCCAAACAAAATACCACAGCAACGCTTATAATGAGTGGTTGCACCCTTTCGATATTATCACCCCCTAAATCTGGCATAGGCATATTTGTGGTAAAACCAGTCGATCAACGGTGTAGTCGAAGGTTTCGTGTCTTTCCCTCTTTAGTTGTCCGCTCAAGGGTACCAGTCTAAAACCTCAGAGAAACCTTACTCTATTTAATTGTGCAAGCATCATGGTCAAACAAACCTAGCTAAGTCAGTTATGCTATCCGCATAATGACTTTTTAAGATAGCCTTGTCCAAAGTTCACCGGGGTTTCCCAAAAACCTAAACGGACGCTACCATATTTTATGAATTTATTTGGAGAACTAAATGCTTGTTATGCCAATTATTGGTATTTAATAGTCGAGTCTAGTTAGGGTAAGGGCCTAACACTTTTGTCTTGCAGAAATGGGGCACGAGGCCTCCAAATTCGGCATGGTCACCAACATCCACCCCAAATTGGTAAGCTGGTGGAGGATCTTCATTCCAGTGATCAAGCCCTTGTCCGGAAATATCTAGAAAATCTACATTCTCTCCTGGAAATTTAACCCAACAACAAAATCATAGAAGTTGCCACTCTATTTTGGGATTGCAATAAGTTTATGTTCCGCTTTGGAGACATTGAGATGACACCCCTTCTTGAGGAAATATGAGGACTGGCTGGAATACCGTGGGAAACTTCGGGTTTGTTAATTCCGAAAAACCGGAAAGGTAGAGGTTTTCTCAAAATGATGGGTCTAAAGAAGAATCCAGACTTGACATGTTTGAAGGACTCGTACATTCCCTTTGACTACTTGTACGAAGGGTACAGTCACAGCAAATCTTACCATACTTATCCTGATGAGTTTGCTGATAACTGTGATTTTAACACATTTTATGCCCATACTTACCTATGCTTTATGTATGAATTGCCATAAAATACACCCAGAATGCTTACAAGTTACGCTTGATTGCAGGTTTGAGCGACAAGATGACAAAAGTCAAAAAAGGCTCGAAACGGAGTGAAACCTGCTCAAGTGTCAAAGATCATTAAAGTAAGGACATTTAGAACTTGGTGTGGACCGCACTATCATGTCATATGGCCGCACCATAGAGTTCAGAGGCTGTGAAACTACAAGTCATTTCATGCGGTCACGCAATTGTGACATGCAGTCGCACCAAAGAGATTCAGAAAGTTGTCATTTCCAATCGCAAGCGGTGCGATCGCTGTCAAGCTCATGTGGTTCGCACCCAGCCAACACGGCTGCACTATAGGTTCACGCGGACCGTACCACAAAAGTTTAGAGACCATCATAAGTCGTTCATTCGGCTGTACTACAGGCTCACGTGGTCCACGCATGTTATCATGCGGCCGCATTCCATCATTGTGTGGTCCGCATCACTATCTTCATAGAGCAAGATTTAGAAGTCAAACAGCCCAGTGATGTTGATAACTATGATTTTAACACATTTTATGCCCATACTTGCCTATGATTTATGTATGAATTGCCATAAAATACACCTAGAATGCTTACAAGTTGCGCTTGATTGCAGGTTTGAGCGACAAGATAATAAAAGTCAAAAATCGGCTCGAAACGAAGTGAAACCTGCTCAAGTGTCAAAGATCATTAAAGTAAAGACAGTCAGAACTTGGTACGGACCGCACCATCATGTCATGTTGCCGCACCATAGGAGTTCAGAGGCTGTGAAACTACAAGTTATTTCATGCGACCGCACAATTGTGACATGCAGTCGCACTAAAGAGATTCAGGAAGTTGTCATTTCCAATCGCAAGCGGCGTGGCCACGATCAAGCTCACGCGATCCGCACCTAGCCAACACGGCAGCACTATAGGTTTATGCGGACTGCACCACAAAAGTTCAGAGATTATCATAAGCCGTTCATGCGGCCGCACTACAGGCTCACGCAGTCCGCGCTAGTCATCACGTGGCCGCATTCCATCATTGTATGGTCCACATCACTATCTTTAGAGAGCAATATTTAGAAGTCAAACAACCCAGTGCAGTCGCGTGCCAACTTTGTGCGGTCTACGCTGACCCCGCAGGGGTATTTTTGTCCGATTTTTGCTAGCCTAGTATAAATAGAACATTTTACCATTTTTAGGAAATGTTTTGTATGCCTCATAGCTGCTGCACTCGTGAGACATTTGTATTAGCCTATTTTGGCATTTTGAGCTTATTTCATCATAGATTCTTGTAGTTTAACATTAGTAATTAATTAATAAGGTTATTTCATCTTCTATTTCTTCAGTTTCTTCTCTAATTATGTCTAGCTAAACCCATTAACTAGGGGTGTGGCTAAAATCTAGTGTGGTTAATTGATGGGTGTTGTTTATTAATGATAGATTGATATTAGTTGTTTGTTATTTGGGTTAATTTTATGGTTTAATTAAAGATTGATGGCTGCAAACATTGATTCTAACTTAGTGGGTCTTGACACTTCTTGAGAAAGAGAGTCTATGACCCAAAATTGAACCAACAAGGAATTGGGATGGACCCATGAGAAATGATAGTCCCAATTAATGGGTTAAACCTCGAGAGACTAATCACCCTATTTGAACCCTAGTTGTTTGGTCTGATTGGCCTACCCAATTGGTCTCAAGAGAGTCAATTGGGCAAAATCGCTCTCTTTACTGAGAGGTGTGAGAGTAGATACAATTGTGCAACGGTTATAACATTGATCCCAAATATGTCAATCTATTGTTAGTAGTTTCTACCGGTTAGTTAACCACCTAGGTGATGCCACGACCCTAGTACCTTTCTCTATATTAATCACAACTTAGAACATATCTCTTAGCATAATTTTACCTTAGCTTGTAGTTGAAAATAGTAGTTATTTAAACAAAAAAAAAACCCAAAAATGTTTGAAGTACAATTAGAAGCAAACATGCATTCCTAGTCTAAACAAATACGCAACTCCATTCCAAGCTCCATGTGGAAATTGACCCTGATACCACTATTTAGGTAAAAGTCTTAGTGCCCACTCTTCCTACCATAGTGTAAGGTTGAGTTTGTTGCGATTATTTGCCCTCACATAATTGTGGCATATCCATGGAAGGGTCTTTGTCTTCATGTTCAGTTTCTTGGGGATGATAGTATTTCCTATGACGAAAGCGAAGATCCATGCCCCACTAGCCATGGTCACCAAGACCTTAATGGAAGGAATTGACGGGAAACCATTTATCATAGTGCCCATGATTATTGCCGAGATATACCGAGCCTTGGAGAAATGATAATAAAGAGCCAAACACTTCGAGGGTTTTAATTTGCAGCTCCAACTCAGGCTCATGGAGCACCTCCAGAAGGGTGAGTACCGACAGGAAATCCATCGTAGGAACTGGGATGATCATATAGCATTCCATCAACCAAGGAGGATGAACTACATGCCCAACATGTTTGCTCAGCCAAAAGATGCCAAAGGATGGCTTGAATTGTTTAAATATCTGACGGAGAACCAAGTACAATGGATGTTCGAATGGTTTCCTACTGAAGAATTCATTGCCCGATCCAGGGATGCACCATTTTTGATACTTATCAATTTGAGAGGAACTTATCCTTATGTCCCTCTTCAAATCATGAGACAGGCCGGTAAGAAGCAGGTTATACCAAAGGTCGACAAGATGAGTCACTTCCGGGCTGATGGTAGCCCTTACAAGTGCCAAGCCCATCATATATGGTACTGCAAAATCATCATGGAAAGAGACACTATTGAGCCAGATAGGTACCATGCTAGTTATACTTCATACTACCCAAGTTAGCTAGAGGATAATCATCATCGTTTGGGTTAACCCGAGTTTGTTCGAGGTCATAGGATCATCGATGAGAAGGTTGAAGCACAGGTTAAGTACAACCAACTGTGCAAGAGGATTCGGGAATGCAAAAGTGAGCACCTGTGAAATTCAAGAAGCCAACTAAAAGATGATGGAAGAGTGGAAAGACATAGCTGTCAGCGCCAACAGGCGACTGGGCTACTTGGAGCGGGGTTTGGTAGAGCTACAAAGGAAGTTAATCAAGAGAATCGAAGACTGCTAGAATGCTGAGGGAAACGAAGATGGACACCTGGGCAGAACTTACTTACTGCTAGGACTTCTGAAGCTGGTGAAGCTGTTCGATGGAGCTAAAGATGACGAGTTTGGGGAAGGTCCTTATGGGACCAAGTAGTTAGGATTCCTTTTCTTTGTTTAAATGTAATACGGCCAATGGCCATTAGTAACATTTTTATTTTCTGCTATTTTAGTGTCGTTTTGGGATTCGTCTTATTTTTATCAATAAAATGAGGTATTCTAGCCCTACTCCGGGCACAATGAGGCTCCCAAATTAGGACACAATTTACATTTCTGCACTATTTGTTTAAATAACGCAATATCTTTTTCTTATAACACTTACTAACTTGTTACCTTTTTATTTTTGATTTTGTTTATTCCTCTCGCCAAAGGTTAGTTCGTGAACTCTGGAAACATCAGCATATTTTACAAGATCTAGAGGACCTTCACCTACTCCTCATCCCAGTCCTGTTAGGCACAAAAGCAAAAGAAGAATGGAAGATTCAAACAACTCTACTGAACGGGTAGAGGTCACTCGTGCTGCTATGGTCCCTAAGGAAAATGACTTTCAGATAGAACAAAAGCTATTGAAATTCCAAGAAGAGCTTGATCAAATATGGAATTTAGCAAGTCTATCATTTTTCCTCACCACTCCAGAAGTTACCTTCCCAAATACTATAACCCCATACCTCCACAAATCATCCAAAAGCAACCCACTCCTTACTTGCCACACTCCCAACAATGATCCACTGCCCGTACCGGAACCTTTGAGCTCCACAAATGACCACTGCCACACCCAACACAACACCCTCATTTATGTGGAGACCGTGCTGCACTTCACCCAGCCCATCTCAAGCACACCCGAGTCCGATGATAAGGACTAGCTCATCAGAAATCTGGCCGAAGAGCTTAAGAAGTTGATCACCAAAATTCAAGGCGTTGAAGGAAGTAAGGGAATTGATGGTCTAAACTATAAAGATATATGCATATAGCCCAATGTCGAACTGCCCGAGGGGTACAAACCTCCCAAGTTCAAATGTTTGATGATATAGGGGATCCCAGGGTTCACTTGAGAATATACTGCGACAAGCTGGTCGGAGTGGGAAAAGATGAGAAGATCAGCATGAAGCTTTTCATAATGAGCCTGAAAGGAGATGCTCTATCTTGGTACATTGGCCAAGACCCGAAGAAGTGGTTGGGCTGGATAGGTATGGCGTCCGACTTCATGGACAGATTCAGGTTCAATATGGAAAATGCACCAAATGTACTTTACATTCTGTGTTTAAAGAAGAAACCCATAGAAACATTCCGCGAGTATGCCACTCGGTTAAGATCAGAGGCTGCAAAGGTTTGACTTGCTTTAGGGGAAGAACAAATGAACACGTTTTTCGTCCGGGCCAAGGATCCGCAATAATATGAAAGACCGATGTAGATCGAGAACCATAAATTTTCTTACATCATCAAGCTAGGAGAAAGAATCGAGGAGGGTATCAAGAGTGGTATGGTTGCGAACTTTCAAGCCTTGCAAGCCACAAATAAGGCTTTACAGTGTGGTGGTAGGTCCAAGAAAAGGGATGTAGGTGCAGTGATGGTTGCACATAGAACAAAATCACCTGTCAAATACGAAACATATCCTATGCCTCCACTTACATATCAGCCCACTCCAAATTACCAAGTACCCTCGCCTTCCTACCAAACTCCCCCGCCTACTTATCAGTCACCTCCACCTTCTACATTTCCTTCTATAACCCTTGAAAACCCTTCCTAATGAGTCAATCCAAATAAAACTGGTGCATACTATTCTGGCATGAAGGGACATACCATTGATGAATGTCGCTCCCTGAATAATAAGATCCAGGCTTTGATTGATAACAAGATCATTGTGGCAAAAGAGCCTGCTTTGAATGTCCGCAATAATCCTCTACCATACCACAATGGAGGAAGTATTGACATGATTGAAATAGAGAAGGATTAGGATACCAAAAGATTAATCACTTTGATCGCAGAAGGCGACGATCCAAAGAAACCAACAATCACCCTTAATCTAATTCCGGGGTGAAAATGTCTATACCACTTGATTTTGAAACAACAGCCTCTACAAGGACGTCCACACCAATTGAGGTCGAGTTTGGATCTCCAAAGGCACCTGAGCCATTTGAAGTTGGTGTATTACCTTCCAACGCAAGGGTGCCCATCTTGATAGCAACGACAATCGTGACACCATTCCGCATAAAAGCCATACCATGGGACTACACAGCCGAGGCAAGAAGGAAAATGAAAGCCAAGTTCGGGAAAGCAATTTCAGCATAAGGTATTACAAGGACCGGTAGGGTTTACACCCCAAAACACTTGGTTGGGTCAAGTAAGCAGACCTCTAGTCGACAAACCATCACTGAAATTGGGCCCGATGATCTCTAGAGAAAGATACAAGTGAAGGAATACTTCGTCATTGATCAGCTAAATAAAACACCGACACAAATTTCCATCTTTGCTCTGCTACAGAGTTCTGATGCACACAAGAATGCATTGTTAAAAGTGATGAGTAAGACCTATGTACCAAGCAACATCACCGATAGAGAGATGCCTAACATGGTAGGCCAGGTATTGGAAAGTCACAAAATTACTTTTCATGAAGATGAGTTGCCACCAGTGGGATTAAGTCACAACAAGGTGTTGAACATCACCGTGTAGTATGAAGATTATTTTATCACCAGGATCCTAGTCGATGGGGGGTCCAGCTCAACATTTGTCCGTTGGTAACACGCAGGCCCTTAGGAAAGTGGTTGCATGAAATCAAGGATGGGGCCATCAATGTTAAAGCTTTCGATGATTCTCGGAGGTCCACTATTGGGGAGAATAACCTATGTATGCAAATGGGGCCCACTTGGTTTGACATTGACTTTCAAGTGATAGACGTGCCGGCATTTTACAATCTATTGTTTGGACGACCATGGATTCACGCCGCCGGGGCCGTGGAATCAACACTACACCAGACAGTGAAGTTTGAGTGTAATCACCAAGAGGTGATCATCTATGGTGACGGTAGCAATCCCATATACAGTTGCCAGACCATCCCAGCAATTGGAGGAAGAAGAAGGATAGGTAGGGAAACTTACCACCACACCGAACGAGTCAACTCCATCGATGAAGATAAGTGGTGGGATAACAAAATGGAAAGCATACAGAACTGGAGCGGGTATGAACCTAGCAAAGGACTTGGCAAGAATCTCCAAGGAATTGCTAAGCCCGGCAAGCTCAAGAAGCACGATACCACTTTTGGATTGGCATATGAGTATACTTGGAAAGAATTAAACGAATGGTCGCCACCCTGGCATGACCCTTACTATCCATTGGAGTAGCTGGTACCCAGTTTGGAGCAGGCATTCCAACACGCCGATGTCATCTAAGGGTCAAAAGAAGATGGAGCCCTAGCAGCAATGCAGAATTTGTTCCTAGAAGACGAGGATATGGATTGCTGTGTCATTCTCGAGGAGGGGGGAGGAAGGCCCTTCCATACAGGAAGTAAGCAGCGGAGCACGCCTCAGTAACTGGACCATCGGAACCACCAGAGCCCAGCATGCCTCAGGGTAGCAAGGCTGAACAACCACCATGCACTATTTTATTTTACTAGTTTACTTTCCTTTTGCATTTTATTTTATTGCAAGAAAGAGCTCCAATGTTTAAAATATTTATGGAATTTATCAAAGCATTTCAATTTTCTTATAAATCTTACTCTTATTATTTTCTCTCATTACTTTACTTATACAACATTACTATTACTTATCTTGACGGACCAATGATTGTGACACGCACGAGACAACACAAGAGACAGACATAAATTTAGATGAAGGTGATATATCAAAAGAGATTGTTAAGGAAGTTGAGAATTTCGAGAACAGACCCAAGTCCAACTTGGATGAAACTGAGATTGTTAACTTGGGAGATGAAGAAAATTTCAAAGAAACTCGCATCAGCGTTCATTTTTCACCATTAGAGAAGCAAGAGTATACAAAGTTTATAAGAGAATATGAGGATATATTTGCTTGTTCGTATGACCACATAACTACCATTTTCCATGATATGATACACAAGGAGATCGAAGTATATGTTGATGATGTTATCATCAAGTCCAAAAAAGCCACCAATCACATGAAATTGAATCAACCTAAAATTGAATCCCCCGATCACACAAGGAAGTTTTTCAACAGAATAAGAAGATACAACCTGAAATTGAATCCCCAAAAATGTGCATGCGGGGTTCCAGCTGGAAAATTTCTTGGGTTTATTGTGAGTCGCTGGGGAATAGAATTGGATCCATCAAAGGTCAAAGCTATTCAAGAATTGCCACCGCCAAAGAACAAGAAAGAAGTAATACGTTTCTTGGGGAGACTTAACTACGCCAACCGGTTTATGGCACAATCTACCGTTATCTGTGAGCCGATCTTCAAGATGTTGAAAAAGGACACCGCTACTAAATGGATTGATGATTGCCAAAAGGTTTTCGATAGAATCAAGGAGTACTTGTCAACACCACCAGTTTTGGTCCCACCCGAGCCAGGTAGACCCCTAATACTCTACCTTGTTGTATTGGATGGAGCATTTGGTTGTGTTATGGAGAAGGCCATCTACTATCTTAGCAAGAAGTTCACTCCATATGAGGCTCGATAATCTATGTTGGAACGCATCTGTTGTGCTTTAACTTGGGTAGCTTAGAAACTGAGGCACTATTTCTACATCTATACTACGTTTCTCATATCAAGGATAGATCCATTAAAATACATCTTTCAGAAGCCATACCCACTGCAAGCTAGCCAAGTGGAAAATCCTACTAAGTGAATTCGACATTGTTTACGTGACCCAAAAAGCAGTCAAGGGACAGGCATTAGCAGATCACCTGGTCAAAAACCCTGTTAGTGGAGAATACGAGCCCCTAAAGACGTATTTTTCGGATGAAGAGGTATCATTCATAGGAGAAGACATTGCGGAGTCCTATGATGGTTGGGGGATGCTTTTCAATGGAGCAGCGAATTTCAAAGGAGTCGGCATATGAGCAGTCCTAGTATCAGAAACTAGCGAGCATTATTTGTTATCTACCAAATTTAGATTCCCGTACACCAACAACATGGCCTAGTAAGAAGCTTGCATCTTGGGGCTCAAGATATCCATTGACATGAGAATTCAAGAGCTACTAGTAATCATGGATTCAAACCTGATCATACATCAAGTTTGAGGAGAATGGGTGACCAAAATTTCCAAGATACTTCCTTATCTGCACCATGTGTAGTAATTGAGAAAGATGTTCACGAAGACAGATTTCTAGCATGTTCCAAGAATCCAGAATGAGTTCGTCGATGCATTGGCCACCTTATCATCTATGATACAGCATCCAGATACGAACTTTATTGATCCTATCCATATGAAGATCCATGATCAGCCAGCTTACTGTGCTCATGTCGAAGAGGAAGCAGATGGAAAGCCTTGGTTTCATGACATCAAGGAATATTTGGAAAAAAGAGAATACCTAGAACTTGCTACTCAAAAGCGCACACTTCAAAGGTTGTCCAATAATTTATTTTCACAGTGGAGGAATCCTATATAGGAGGACTCCAGATCTAGGATTACTAAGGTGTGTCTATGCAAGGGAAGTGTCCAAACTGCTAGAGGAAATTCATGTCAGGACTTGTGATCCGCGTATAAATGGTTTTGTCATAGAAAAGGAGATCCTTCATGCTAGTTACTTTTGGATGACAATGGAAATGGACTACATCCAGTATGTCCAGAAATGCCACCGCTATTAGATAAATGCGGACATGATAAGGGTACCTCCAAATGAGCTTAACGCAACACGCTCGCCATGGTCGTTCGCCGCATGAGGAATCGATGTTGTCAGACCGATTGAACATGTCGCTTCCAACTGGCACAAATTCATCCTAGTGACAATTGATTATTTCACCAAATGGGTCGAAGCAGTATCTTACAAAGCAGTGACTAAGAAAGTCGTGGAAGACTTTGTCCGCGACCACATTGTTTGCTGATTCGGGATTCCAGAATAAATTATTAATGATAACGGTTCCAATCTCAACATTGACTTAATAAAAGCTATGTGTGATACCTTCAAGATCAGACACAAGAATTCTACAGTCTACCGGCCGCAGATGAATGGAGCCATAGAAGCTGCCAACAAGAATATCAAGAAGATACTAAGGAAGATGATAGAGAAGCATAAGCAATGGCACGAAAAGCTACCATTCGCTCTATTGTGGTATCGCACCACAGTCCACACATCAAATGGGGAAACTCCCTGTATGTTAGTTTATGGTACAAAGGCAGTTAGTCTCTCCGAAGTAGAAATTCCTTCCCTTAGGATCATACAAGAAGTAGAACTCGGCGATGCAGAATGGGTGAAATGTCGTTACGAGCAGCTATCTCTTATAGATGGAAAGAGAATGAATGAAATTTTCCACGGTAAACATTATCAGAACATAATGTCTAGAGCCTTCAATAAGAGAGTCAAACCAAGACGGTTCACACCAGGGCAGCTGGTGTTAAAGAAGATTTTTCCACATCAAGATGAAGCCAAAGGGAAGTTCTCTCCCAACTGGCAGGGTCCATACATGGTTCACTGGGTTCTAATAGGAGGAGCCCTTATACTTGCAGAAATGGACGGAGAAGCTTGGCCAAAACCAATAAATTCAGATGCAGTCAAGCGCTACTATATGTAATTCCTATATGATGTAATTTGAACTGCCTCTCACCTGATTCCCATTTAAGAGGGGATACGAAAGCAACCTTATGGATTCGGTCACAATTCAATAAAATTTTCATTTCCCCCCGCGATTGGAAACTAGGGTACAATTTTGAGCAGGACGCTCAAAATTTCGAAGTAACTTCACTCGATCATCGCAAGCAGCCGTGAGAAGAATCAATCCAGCAAACTGGGGTGGAATTTTGAGGGGGGCCCTCAATATTTCGAACCAAGAGAAGTAGGAATGTCTTGGACTGCGTCTCAATTGTTGGTTCATCTAAAGAAAACTATTCTTAACTATGTATTTATGCTATATTTTTACTAAACCATGCATGACTATCACCAAAAGTGCTATGTTTAGCAACTCTACCCCAAGGATACACACAGTATCACCAAATTAGAGCCGATTCGGTCAAGCAAAGTCAGTGGGGACACGGAACTAACCTTTCCCCTTATAAAACTCACAATTTTTTCTTTGGATGCCGGCACCCAAGTCGCAAAGTTATATATTATACACCCATACTGTTCAGGAATACAACTCTCAGAATTATCACTTCTATCCAAGGTCGTTGTCCGCGTACAATATCCCCAGCAGCCTCAATATCACAATCGACTACCAGCTATCAGCTAAGAATTTTTATATATTCGTCTTTCATCTCTTGCAATATGATACCATTCTGCCTTTTGAGGTTAAGCTCTACCGACATCTGCATTTCTTGAATTGCATAAGGCTACCATTATGCCTTCCGAGGTTAAGCTCTACCTCCATCTGCATTTCTTGCATATTATAAGGCTACAATTCTGCCTTCCGATACTAAGCACTGTATCCATCTGCATTCTTGCATTGCATAGGTCTATCATTCTGCCTTCTAAGACTAAGCACTGTCTCCATCTGCATTCTTGCTATCATGCCCAATTCATCCTCCATGAGCATGTCGTGATAGCACCTAGTTCCTAACACTAGGTATGCCTAACAGTGTGGAAGTAACACTTAACATTTGTAAAAAGTAATTAATCAAACTGACCATAAGAAAACAACAATTGTATATAAAGCCGCTCGACCTATACAACTCAAAAATATACGGAAGTCTACAACCAAATCCCAAAACCCGGAAACTCATGGCAAAATACAGGCTAATAGAATGTAATAGTCTCCTCTACACCAGAAAGTCTAAACAACATAAAAGGAAAGAAACTAACTATCTGCTAAACCCAGAATAGAGTAGAGACTCCTGGTCTGCTGACGTAGTAGATATACCTCAAGTCTCAGCTAGGACTCTCCACCACGAAGATGATATGTCTGGGAGGAAGTACCTGGGTCTGTGCATTAAAAACATGCACGAAAGAGGCATGAGTACACCACAGCGGTACTCAGTAAGTGGCAAGCCTAACCTCGGTTGGGTAGTGATGAGGAATGTCATGTACCCTATTGAGAAAAAATATAATAAGAATAATAATGAACAGTACAAAATATGGCAGAAATGATAAGTACGACAATGCGATAAGGCAAATCAATGTGGCAATAGCAACTATAAAAGACAGGGTAAGCACAGAGTAAATTCAGCTCTATATCAATGATAGCATTGAGGGTCTCCCAGGATACCGTCCTGTTGCCCTGTACTCAACTGTCCAGTGGATCTCTCGGGATACCATCCCGTAGTCCAACTCATGTACCAAACCAAAGGATCTCCCGGGATATCATTCCGTAGTCCAACCCATCAATGTGCAGGGGGATCTATCGATAATCTAAACCGCAATCCCAAAGTAAAAGTGAAGGGGTGTCTACCTGGAATCAAAGTTGTAGTCCTAAAGTAAAAGTGCAGGGGGATCTACCAGGAATCTAACCCGTAGTCCCAAAGTAAACAGATAAAGAGGGGAGCTACCGGAATCCCACATCCGCAGTCCCAATGTAAATGCACATCCACAGCTAGAAATATACCAAGAAATGAAGTACGAAATACAAACACAGATAGAACTAACCTAGCATGCTTCACGTAGAATAGTCAAAACAACTTAAGCAATTAGGCAGTCAAGTCAGCTAAACATGATTTTCCTAATCTAGCACAAGTTATAAATTCAAGTAGAATAAAGCAAGTAAGAAAGAAAACTAAATCTCAATAACTTAAGTAAAAATTGGGTTTTCATTAATCGGCTAAAGTACGCGCTTGTCACCTCACATACAAGGCACTCAAGTATCAAGAAACAATCCTAAGGTGAAAGGTCCCCCACATAAGGTTAGACAAGCCACTTACCTCGAACCGACTAAATATCAACTAGTAACCACGCTCTTGCTACGAGTATCTGGCTCCAAATTTCCCAAATCTATTCAATTCAATTACATATCGTAAATAATACTGCAAACAACGGATTCTAATATTAAATTTAAAACAAGGGCACGAAAATAGGTGAAATGACTAATATGCCCTTCAGGCCAACGCCTCGGAATCAAATAATTTTCTCATTTCAAAACCCTCATACTCTCACGAGTCCAACCATAGAAAAATCTCCCAAATCGGAGGTCAATTGATCACTCAAAGCCCAATAGTTTGGACTAAGAAGTTTTAACCAAATTCTTCAAGTTTTAGCCCCAAATTCGAATTTTAATGATAGATTTAACTACAAAATGATGAAATATAGCTAGAAGGGATTAAAGAAACGTTACCCACTAATTTTCTCTTCAAAACCCTCTGAAAATCGCCTTCACCCAAGCTCAATATGAGTTTTTCTAACTTATGAAATCAAACCCTCGAATTTACTATTTCTGTTTAGGCATTTCCACTTCTACGGACAAGGGACCGCTTCTGCGGTCCTGCTTCTATGGAATCCAAGCCACTTTTGCGGTTTTCACTTAAGGGCTCAGGGGTCGCATCTGCGATGGGAAACTCGCAGGTGCGTAACCGTATTTGCGGTAACAATGACTGCACCTGCGGAAAAACTGAAGAAGCCCAAACTCGCACCTGCGATGGCCCAGCCGCTTATGCGGCTCCGCGCCTGCGAAACCCAAACTGGAGGTGCGGTTATGACAGAATACAGAAACCTTCAGCAATTTCATTAACTCCAAAATTTTTTGTTAACCACCCGAAATTATCCTGAGGCTCCCGGGACCTCAACCAAAAACACAAATACCACCTAATACCTTATTCAAACGTGTACCAATCTTGAAAATACATAAAATAACATCGGAAACCCGAATTAATCAAGGATTCAAGCCTAAGATCTTCAATTTCCAACAAAACACACTTTCGATAAAAAATCCTACTTAATATTAATAATAATAATAATTAAAAAAACCTATAAATGTAATTAGTAGATGGTATTTTGACATGTGTATGACACTGAATTAGTGAACTACAAAGAACCTCGTCTGAATGACCTAAAATTTTGCACACACATCAAAAATGACATGACAGAACTATTGTATCTTTCAGAATTCCAATACGACACTCGGATCAAAAACTTGCTATCAGACCGAAAACTTATAAAATTCAAACTTTGGCATTTCAATCCAAAATGAGCTACGGATTTCTAAAATACATTCCAAGCACACTTTGAACCCTAAAATCACCTAACGGAGCTAACAGAACCGTCAGATTTCCATTCCAAGGTCGTCTTCACATTGTTCTAACTACAAACAACTTTTCAACACTTAAGCTCTCATTTAGGGACTAAGTGTCCCAAAACTCTCCAAAACCCAACACCCAACGTCCCGGCAAATCAAAATAGCAAAAATGAACTTAGGGGAAACAGTTAATATGGGATCGGGGCATAAATTGAAAAGATAACCGGCCGGGTCGTTACACTTGCATTGCATAGCGCTATCATTTTGCCTTCCGAGACTAAGTATTGTCTCCATCTGCGTCGATTGAAAGATCGCCACCTTCATCTACATCTTGCATCGTTGAAATATCGCACCTCTATTTATATCTTACGTGGCTGAATGATCGCCACCTTTAGTTATGTCTTGCATCCGCCGAAACATCGCCACCCTTATTTACATCCTGCATGGCCGAAAGATCGCAACCTTTATTTATGTTTTGCACTGACTAAAATATCGCCATTTTCATCTACATATGCATGGCTGAAAGATCGCCACTTTTATTTTGCATTGCCTGAAATATCGCCACTTTATTTAAGCTCTCATGAGATGAAAAATCGCCACCTATTTCATTGTATGGGCTGAAAGATCTCCAAACTGTCAAAGGCGTCATTGTTCGTAGGCACCATTTTCATAGCCCGAGAATGCCATGCCATGGCCTGAGGACCCTACTTTTATCTCTTGCATATCATTATTCAAAGGCATTATTGCTCCGAGGCATCATTATCATAGCCCGAGAGCATCATTTCATAGCATGCGAATTCTTTATTATATGCTTCATGGCTTAGGACATCATGGTCCGAGGACGTCATCCTAACCGTCCAAAGACAACATTCATGGTCCAACGGGAACCTGCATCTTGTTGCAATATATGCGTGTATTGTTTATATACAGGTAAACCAGCAAGCAACAACCATCTCAGCAGGAGCGATCGCGCTCCAATTCCCGCAGCCCAACTAAACTCTTAACCGCCCATCCCAACCTAAATATCACGTCCGTTTTTGAAAGATCTCCATCGATGTACTCCGTCGAAGAATCCTAAACTATAGATGGCCTGATTCGTGTAAGGGCGGGGATATGTAGGCAGCTCAGGAATGGGAGCACAGTCAATTTCTTCGAACCATTTATTCGGTCAAAATTGGTCATTATATCATTACCCGATAACTCTTCCATCTTTCTTGGGTAAAAAGGGGCAACTGTTGATACCCAATTTATCCCTGTATATCTTTTATATGCAAAATACTTACAAAATTCCATATGGATGCATATATAAGTATGCCCAAGTATATTAGTATTTTTCCCAATTTTGAAAGATTTTTAAATCAATTTATTGCCCATTTTAGCATTACAAAAACCAATAATTATTCCCAAAATTATCATCTTAGTGAATAACTTATTTTATTTTCATATTTATATCAAAATATATCTAGAGTAAATTTTATACATTTTTACAAATTTATTTGGTATCTTAAAAGTATAAATTGCATATAATTGCAATTTTAGCCTATTTTGAGAATTAATAGCATTTTATAATTATGAAATTGGTGCCAATATTTTTAAATTAATATTTATATATTATTAACTGATACATTAAATTTGCTTTCAAAATTATTTTTACAATTTTTATAAAATAAAAAAGGTGAAAACTGGCTAGCTAAAATTTGGCCTCATTTCGTTTCAATTGCGGCCTATTACATTTTGATTATAGCCACATTTACCCCCTAATTTACCCAATTTTGAATCCCAACCGGACCAGCCCAATTCCATACCCTTAACCTATTTTAACTACCTGACCCAAGCATCTTTCAATCCGTCCACGATTTTCCTTACCATTTTAATTCACCCAAACCCCAAACCCTAACTCATTTCACTTTATCAGCTGCCCCTGAATACCCTTCCTCTCTCAAACTCTCTCTAACTCTCTCGAAGGTTCTTGAAACCCTAGCCTCTCTCACCATCTTCAACCTCAATCTTACCGGAATGCATGGCCTCTCAGGCCACGGATGGCTAATACTCACATCCCTCCACTCTTAAATACTTTTTGTTTAAATTTTCGAGGTCGGACCTCGATGGTGTCCGTTTAGACCTTCTCCGATTCAAGGTTCTATGGCTTCTCTGGCCTAGCTCCAGTGTATCCAAATCATTTTGAACCTGGTTCTGACTTAGCCTGACTTAGATCAGACCTTTTCCAAGCCTTTCTCATTCTAGGGTTCCTCTGAAACCCTAGCTATTCGAGGTTTTCAATCTTAGTTTTCTTAAATTTGTTCTATGTTGTGCTCTACTTGAGTTCTTAAACGTTTTCCCCAATTTGTTCTTTGGAAAATTACTTCTCTTCGATTTAGGGTTTCTGAAAAACTCAAAATGTTTTCTCCGACTTTTCTTTTCCTTTTTCTTTGTGTATATTTGTCACGCATGTGCTTCTACTGCTTTCTTATGTTTTTCTATAATATATGTTCTTCTGTGACTTGTCTTTTTACCGTATTTCTACACCATGCTTACATGTTCGTCCTACTGTGTTTTGCTATATGTTTTGTTGATATACTTTTCTGGTATTTTGTGTTCTCCTACTATATATTTCTCCTAGTGAGTTCTTAAGTTCCTTGTTTGCCTTTCTTACTCGACCTTGTTGGAGTTCACTTTAAACATATTTCGTCTAATGTTTCTGAAGTGTTATACTACCTCTTTTCTCTTCTGAACTTGTTTAAGTCCCAAGTTTTTCATAAACATGTTCGTTCTACCCTCACTATGCTCCAAATCAGTTTCTTCATTTTGTTGTTCCAAACTTGCTATTGTATCTATTGTTTTCTTATAAGTCTCTAAAAGAGACCTCTGAGCCTGTTTCAATTATTTGTTTCCTCGTCTCTGTATCTGATTCGAGTTGGAAACCCTAGGATTTGGTGTTTTGGTGAGTTATTATCTTGTGTTTGGACTAGGGTTCTATTTTGGGAACCCTAGACTCTCTCAGACTCATTCTGAGTCTATAAACTGAGTGTGGACTTCTTTGTTTATGAGTCTGAACTTTTTCTATGCTGGACTCATCTATTGATTGGTATAACAGTTCTTTGTGCTTGAGCATGATTTATGTTTTTATATGTGTGATGAATTCTTTGTTTCAAAAAAGTTTTCCAACTTATGATTGATTAAAAATACTATTCTTTAGGTTTGATTGATTGTTACTTATTTTTTCTTAAGTAAACCTTTCTCCACCTTTTATGACTGGATTCATCTAAACCAAATTCAAACCTTGGGATTTACTGGATGTTTAATTGATTTCATTTCCTTATTTGCACAAACCGTGTGCTGTCAAGATTTTTTCTTAAATATACCTTTATGTATTTACCCCTCTTGTACTACTTTGAAAAGGTGTTTGATTGGTCTTTTTCCTTAATTATTTTTACCCGTTTGAAATTAGAATCCCTTAATTAAAGGGAAACCATGTGAAATTGATTTCCAAACTATTTTCTTACCTATTTTTGCTTTCTTTCTACACTATAAACACATGGCCTTCTTTAACTTATGAAAAAAAGGAGTCAACACGATCAAACAACTTTAAATTCAATACCTTCACACACCTTGACACTTCTCAAACACTTTCAATTACACAGCTTTTCAATTTAATACTTTGTGCCACTCAAGTATCATAGTTTTCTTATCATAGAATCCTGCTTGCAATTTGGCTTTACAAGACTACTACTTTTTTTTCTCTTGTTTCACTGAAACTAGTATATTCTAATTTAGTTTTTAGCCTCATCTAATTATGTTTATTTTACAGCTTGTACAATCCTGTCTCCTTTGTTGTATATGCTCAGTGTTAAATACGTATGATGTTCTCTTTGCATCTATTTCTGCTGTGAATCCCTGTAGCCATATTCCCCTATATGTGTATGAGTTAAAGTTCAGAATATGGCAACATCCAAATTGTTGCTCATGTCTGGACTTGATCCTATAAAGGATCCTAACTCCCAAACAATGTGTCTAACAGGCTGGTCGGGGTGTGCCAGCACCTCCAATTGCTGGGTATGACCACCAGCTTGTCTTGGCTTTCCCCCGAATCTCCTCTATTGCACTTACACTCTCTCCTAGCTTGTAAGTTCTTCTCCATTCCTATGAGCCTTGCTTTAGGATCTTAAGTTCCCTCTGAACTTGGACATTTGAGGTCTAGCCCATCCACATATTACTATAATTCAATTCTATAAGCACTACTCGGAGTCCACTTGAGACTCTTTTGGATCTCTGATACATCCCAAATAAGGGAAAGGCTTTGGAAATTTGATCTTTGGGGTTGGTTTACCTCATGCTTTAGATAGAAGACTGAATTAGGCTCTCCATAGTTGGATTTTTTTAGTTTTTCTAATGTAATTTTACTTATTTTTCTTTTTCAATTCTGGGATGTAATAATCTTGTAATGACTATTGGGTTTTTTTATTGAAAAGGGGAGGGTACATCATACATGCGAAAAGGGTAGATATCATGTTCATAGAAATTTAATATACTTCTGCAACCATGTGTTGCTTTCAGTTCTGCATTTTCATATAGAAATCATATTTATAGGTTACGCATTTCATACAGAAATCATGTTTATAGGTTCTGCATTTTCGTATAGAAACCATGCTTATAAATTTCTGCACTTTGTATTATCTAGAAAACATGACTATAGGTTCTGCATTTCCATATAGAAATACTGACTATAAGTTCTGCATTTCCATATAGAAATCTTGTTTATAGGTTCTGCATTATAGAAATCATATTTATAGGTTCTGCGTTTTCATATAGAAACCATGTTTATAAGTTTCTACACTTTTGTATTTTATAAGAACCATATCAATAGCTTTATGCATTTCATATAGAAACCATGTTTGTAGGTTTCCGTATTTCTACATAGCACATAGATAACATGGCTATAGGACTTCTTGAATTATGCATATGCATCTATCACTAGGAAAACGTATTTATAGGTTTGAATAACAAACAACATTTTAGACACCATGCATTTAGGACTTCTACACTTTTATTTTGATTGTAAATGTTTTAAAATCATTTAGCACCTAGAAAGCATGCCTATAGGAGCTATCAACTAAATTTGAATCGTCTATTTTTCCTATAAGTCTAAAATCGGTAAATACATTGCTTAATATCTACAGTACTTATGTTTTTTTTGTAACCAACAAGTCTTTTTATTTAAAAATTAGTACACTCATGCATTGTTAGATATCATATCTATAGGTTTTACCTAGGCAAGCCATAAGGTGCATTAGTTAATGGAATCAGACTTTGCTAAATTCCAACCAGCAAGCAGGTCTGATTCTGGTTTCTTATCTGAAATATGTAATAAATCAATCTGCCTCACGTTTCCTTTAAGTTTAATTAAGACCATAACCAGTATGTGCAAGACATGCTAAACAATCTATCTTTAAGTTGAGAAGGCATGTTTGAGCCTTTAATTGTTATGTGTTTCCCCATATCTACTCTACGTGTTTTGATTCTTGCCTTAGAATTTTATCCTTTTAAACACCACAAAAGCTAAATCTCCCTTCCCTTTAGGACTAGTAGTCTCAAATGCCTCTGGGGCTGATAGAATTTTGGACGGGTAATAGCATGCAATAAGTTAAATGAGACCATTCTGTGATTAATACCTTAACGGGGTGAGAAAGGGTAGATATGGATATGATGACCACGTGTATAAATGATTACCAGGTGTTGTGTGGGGTGATCCATATTATTTATAAACCTAAGACCCCCCCCCCCTCCTTTTACTTGTTTGTTTTTTTTAAAAAAACTGCTTTTCTCAAATTTCAGCTTCTTTAACTTTTTTTTTATCTTCAATTACATGCAGTAATTATGTGAAAACCCCTTCCTTTACTTGTTTATTTTCAGAATTTCAAAGACTACTTTCTTCCCAAACTTCAGCTTCTTTAATTTCTTTTAATTTTACTTGCTCGCAACCATTATGTGAAAACTTCCTCGTATTTATAATTCTTGTCTACTTGTTGTTTTCACTTAAGTCACAATTATAGTTTGATCGGGAACCACACTAGTGGATGTTGAGGGGTGCCAAACACCTTCGCCTCGGAATTCAAGCCCTTACCCGATCTCTATTTTCTAAATCAAAGTTCTTCTTAGTCTCCTAATGCAGTTAATCATTAGGTGGCGACTCTTCAATTCAAACCCAATTTCCAAAAGGAAACGAGTTGTCCGCCCAATTGTCATAAACCCGATTTTGCGAGAAAAAGGGGATATTGACAGTAATTATGTACTCCCTCCGTTTTAATTTATGTGAACCTATTTCCATTTTAGTCCGTGCCAAAAAGAATGACCCCTTTCCTTATTTGGAAACAATTTACCTTTATGCAATGATTTACAGCCACACAAAATAAAAGTGCCTCATTTTACACCACAAGATCAAAAGTCTTCTCTCTTTTCTTAAACTTCGTACTCAGACAAATGGGTTCACATAAATTGAAACGGAGGGAGTATATGGTAACTATAGGATATTAATAGCCACTAAACAATGGTGGTTTTTGAAAATTTCTCTTTAATATATACATTTAACAATCGGGAGAGAAAAACTACTAAGAAGAGATAAGTGAATTAGTTGTTTTTGGCATTGTGGAGGATATAGCGAATTGACCTAAATAGTCGTCACCCAATCACTTAAACTAAAGAGATTGTTACACAAATAACCAGCCAGATTCAATATTTATTTTTTCTAGCCGCTATATATAGATTATATATTGTTTATATACAATTATGCATAAATTATATATGAGTTTTATGTATATTCCACATTCACTGGCTATGAGTATAATCTTATATAATCGATGTATAATTTATGTATACCGGTTAGGAATAATATACATTCAATACAACCGGCTATTTGTGTAAGGATTCTTTTTTGAGTTCCATCAATACGGGAAATCAATACCTTAGTCTTTCTCTATATTCTTTACCCAATATTCAATTCTTTCTTTTAAGTCTTTAATTCTTGCAAAAGTTAGTTGTTAGAAAACCTCCACAAAAATATACTCAAAGTTTGGGAAGCTGCTTCAGAAGTGTTCTTAGGTTGTGAAAGTTGCAGTTGGTAGGTTAATTCCCTGTGGGATCGACTCTGGACTTAATTAACCGGATTATATTGACTACGACAGTTGTTTGGACGTGAATCACGGTTCATCACAATTAAATTCAGCTGATTATTTATGATTTCTTCATCTTTATCTTGAGGTTTTGGTTTTTTAAGAATGGAGAAATTTCTAATACGTTCTTCCCTTTAGTAAATCTTGTGCAATGCGAATTTGAATGAGTTGAATACAAAAATATTGAATACTGAATGCATACGGAAATATGTAGGTAAATATTGGTGGTTGATTGCATTGATATGTTCACATGGGACATATAGTCGGAGGAAAGGGACAAAGCAACACCATCTCATTGGTCAGAATAGAAGCAGCTTCATATAAACCAATGCAAAACGATCCAATAAAGATGGATAGATCTCATACACTGCAACACCCTCACAGAAACAAGGACTGTTACACCTCTTCTTTGTTTTGACTTATTCTCAACACTGTGGGTCTTCCTTTCTTGAATTATCCACACACAACCCCACCTCACCCGAAAGAGGGTGTGGTTGAGAGTGCGCCGAATCCAAACTTTAAATTTGATGGATTCGTTATTTAAAAATTTTAACATTGTATTTTTAAAATAAATGAGTAATGCTTAATATTTTGTTGTAATTTAATATATTTTTACGTGCATATCTATCTGTCAACAAATACTACTTCATTCGTTAGTACGCTCCAAAAATAATGACTTTTATCCTAAATTTAAAAATAATTTAACTTAAATTTTCAATTCTATCATCAATGAGAAATTTTTATTATCACACAAACAATCTGACATGTTTAACATCACAAGTTTCAAAAGAATAATATATAGGCACATAAATTTTATGATTTGTTTAGGACTACAAATTTTTAAAATTATCTTTTCCGTAAATTTCGTGCAAATTCAAATAGGATTACTGGAAAGGAGGTAGTAATATAAGTCGATAACCTAAAAGCTGCATCTGATCGATAGAATGGTGGGGAGACAGGTGAAAGCTAGACGGAGGGGGTTGTCGTGATTCTTGAATAACATATGACACAAATAGGTATTTGGTTTTGGGGAGTAGTTAGCTGAGAATCTTCGGTTTTCAACAAAGTACAACGTTTGTGACTTGTCATTATAGGCTCGTTAATAAGGCAAAGCGCTTCAATAAACCTAGCTAGTTTCCTAAGCTTATTACACTAGTCTCGTTTCAACTACATCATTAAGAAAGTCTCTATCCTATCTAAATGCATGGGAGAATTGGCACGCCATCGGCTCATTGATCAAACACCATGATTTTCGTTGATGACAATGGTCTTAATACACACGAAAGATTTTAGGTAAATTAATGTACATATATGATTGTTGAAACAAGGTACTTATATTTCAATTTAATAAAGGGGTAACTACATATATGGGAGCATTAAATGAAAAAATAGTGACTGTTTTGCCAGTTGCCACACTCACATGCATGTGAGATTCATTATTTATTCATAGTATAGTATTGTCCAAAATGAAGAGAGAAAATAAAAACAGGTCACAAGTCACAGCTTTATTGAGTTTGAACAACACATTTTGTCAGCAAGGGAAAAGCTTGTATACCGTACCAAATGCAGAAAAAGCTACTTGACATTCAAGAACTAATAATAGAGGAAAGAAGGTGGATGTGGATAGGCGGTTCGTGGGGGGTGGGGGGTGGGGGGCATATATATGGAAACCCCAAAATTCAAAGGCCTTTATATAATGACCTGGACACCTAGCTTTTAACTTAATTAAGTCGTAAAACGAATAGTCGAATAGTAATGTTTTGCTTCAACGGAAGCATCAAAACTTGAAGAAATTGACCTTAATTAATACATTACAATGTGCGAAACTCCTTGGTTAATTTCAATTTTCAGTCTCCAAAGGTGGGATGACCAAGAGAAAAATAAGGACGGAGGAATTCTACAAGATCTTAAGTTATATATATACCGATAATTATCTAGTAAATGGTTCGATTCTATAAATATATTTCACAACATCCCTACATAAAATTTAAACTTATGATGTAACTCATAAAAGGAGAGTTACAAATAGTGAATGCCATTAATAGGCACAAAGGCAAAAGTGGGTATAGCTCAGTAAGGTAAAAAGCTGAGCATTTCAGTGGTATGGGAACCAAAGGAAGAAAAAAGGGGCCCCGAGAAGAAAGGGAAATTGGAAAATATACTTGAATCACAGTGTGTTTAGGTTCATTCATATAATTCTCTGCTGGCTTAGCTAGCAAGTTGCTTGACCCTCTGTCTTTAATTGCTAGACTTTAAAAACCACATAAAAGTTGGTATACGCGCTTTACATTTCCTCTTTTTCTTTTTGGTTTTAAGGATGGTTCAGCTCGGCTTATACCTACAAGAAAATGGCTTATTACATTGGAATTTTATTCGCATATAATATCTACAAATTTTTATGGAAAATATTACAATTGCTAAAAATAAATATTTTTACTTGCGATAAATATTTTTCTGGAAAAATTTGCGGGTAACATTGGAGCCATTATATGCCAAAATATTACCTGGAAAATTACTTGTGAAAATAATTCAGCAAGTACATTTCCATAAAAATCCGTAGGCACACAAATATAGAAAATGGAAACAAATTTTTGTGTTAATTCGAGTGAAAATCCCTAGATAATTCTGCACGCGGAATTTTCTGATTATGATGTATCATTGTGAATGAATCATTGAAACATCCTAAGAAAATATTGAAATACGTATATCCCCCCCCCCCCCCCCCAGAAGGAAATGGGAATGAGATAGCAGTAGTTAATTAACACTTATTGGGAGTAAGGACAACTTTGAATCCCTATTACAACAGACTCCACTGCTTGTCCATTTCAACTTTAATTAACAGGTAATATTCAATACATTAGTCAAAGTCATGTTGACTAAAGTATCCTCGAGTATTGCATGCTGCTCTACTTACAATATAAAATATTTAAAATATTGTATGAGAAGTCAACTTAAATACTATCATTATTACTACACAATAATAAGTATGTCTCAATCCTAAACAAATTTAAATAGATTATATGAATTCTTATTTCTTTCTCAAACTTAACTATACTATTATTAGTACCAGAAACAAAAAAAGTAAAATAGTTAACGTATATAGTGAAATATTTTATATCTTTTTTGTCTCACAATTTTGTTGTCTTAAATTTTTATAGACCTAAATGTATAAGATATGGGTCCATAATTATGTGAGATAAAAAGATGTCTTACATAATTAATATTAGTTGTGTGAGGCACACTACAAAATTCAACAACACTTGCTTTTGCAGTTTGACTTTTAGAGAACCATTGCATCATACCAAAAAGTAGAAGTATCAAATGGACGGTTTGGTTCATTTTGGGGAGCTCCAAATAGGCTAAGTCAATGAATAAGCGGGTCAATTAACAGGTCCAAAAGTAGCTTGAGTTAAGATGGGCTGGATCAAATTGGGCTAAAATTTGGATCATAGTCCAATTCGTCCAACTCTTACCCAAGTTTTGATTAATGCATATGATTTTCTTATGAATTATTTAATTATCAAATAAGATTTTTTTTTTTGTTTGTTATGGTCATATATAACATATCAAACAATAAAGATATTTTACTAAAGTTACTCATTGATCAATTTGGGCTAAAAATCAGCCGAATTTTGTAGAACTAGCGTAGATATTCACTTTTTAATGTGATATTTAGTTTGTATTCAGTATTTTTAATACTGAACTAAAATAGCCACTACTCTATTAAAATTAATACGAAGAGATATTTTTACCCGTTCTTCATGAATGTTGTGTTAATATTACACATCACTCATAAAGTTAAGGAATCCATGTCCTAACATTTAACTACAGAAGGTGCAAATACATGACACTTTGTCCTTAATATTACACAACGCTCATGAAGTTATGGACACTATGTTATTAACATTTACACAACACTTGTGAAGTTAAGGACATTATGTCCTTAGCATTTACACTGCACACATGAAATTAAGGACAACATGTCCTTAACATTTACCCTGCACGTACGGAGTTAAGGACGTGATGTCCTAAAGTTTAACAACATAAGGTGCAAATACAAGTTAAGGAAACTATGTCCTTACCATTTGCACTATACTGATTAAGTTAAGGACACCATGTCCTTAATATTTACACAGTATCCATGTCTAGCACATGAATATTTTCGTCTGGGCAAATAAAAATTTATTAAGTACTGGCTAAAGGATAAATATTTTAAACAGTACCTAAAGAGTAAAGACATATCTAATTAGTGGCTAACTGTACACTTCCTCTAACTTTTCCTTAGTTGAAACGAGTTCGATTAAGATAGGTTGAGTTCATCAAATTGACAGTTTAGGCGAGCCAAATGAGTTTTGGCTAAATTGTCACCCTTGAAAGAAGGGATATTTTTTCTTTTCTTATTCTTGTTTGACAATTCTAGAGACTTGAGTGATAACGATTGTCAATGAATTTTTAGTAATTATTTTTGATAGAATATGGCATAGCTCCCTAGCCCACTGGAGCTGTGCATTCTTAGTCCATGATTTCAAAGCAGTGAGATTTATCGCGAAACAAATAGTAGTAAGCCATCTCTCTTACCTTGAAAATCTTTCCAAACTTAGCTTCTCCCTAACCACTCATCATTGGTCCCAAAACTTTTAATCTTGTACTCTTATGGTCCCCTACCATTATTGTCCAAAGAAATTTATGAAGTATGAAATGTATTAATCGGACTTGCAACTTCTAAATCAGTGGTGCGTCATCTATCACTTAAGTTGCAATTTTGTCCCAAGTCTAGTTTTTTTTTTCTCTTATGTAGGCTCCTATTTTGGATTGTTTGTTGTCGAAAAGCACCTTATTTAATTGGATAGGAGATCAAAATGACTCTTGTGGACACATGATGAGCATGTGATCATTTCAGAGGTAAAAATGGAAAGAAATGCAACTAAAATAACATTATAATTTTAAATATATAAAAACAATTAAAGAAATGAGAAAGTGAAACAAGAACAAAGAATTGGTTTGGATTACGTGGTACTCCTGAAATGCCCCTTAAGAAGTCATGTAGATTTGACGTAGCAGTGGTGAAATTTAATTAACATTAGTTTAAGTTCTTTAATTTATTTATAAGTTATTTGTTTATATTTATTGACAGAAAACCGTGTGAAAATCATATTTATCTTCCATATCAACTGTAATTGCACTTAAATTCAACAAAAAGGAGATTTAAATTTCAAAATGGTCATTTGATTAGAGTAAGAGTCGCGCGAGAGAAAAATATTGTGACAAACTATTTAAACAAGACATGTTGCTACCACCATCAGTGAGTTTATAATTATCATTACTTTTGTAATAATCCATATATATTGATAGAATTGGAGCTGCATGCAAGGTTAAACTCTAGATTCTAGAGAATTCAGAGAAGAAGAAGAAGGAAGGAAGAAGAAGAAGAAGAAAGTTTTCGTTTCATTTCATTTTTTTGTTACAAGAATGAAACAGTATTTAACCAAAATAACCGACCTACACATGCCTCTCACCTCTGTGTATAATGACTAAAATACCCTCATTTAACTATCTCAACTCTCAATGCTCCTCCTCAAGCTGGAGGGTGGAAGATGTCTAACACACCAAACTTGGACACTAAGAATGAATGTTGTGCTGCAGTGAGTCCTTTTGTTAGAAGATCTGCTAGTTGTAAGGATGAAATAACATGACATGGAGTAACAAGCACTGTCTTGATTTTCTCTCTAACAAAGTGGCAATCAATTTCTATATGCTTTGTCCGCTCATGAAATATTGGATTCACAGCTATTTGTATTGCAACTTTATTATCACAGAACAATGTGACAGGTCTAGACACTTTAACTCCTAAGTCCTCCAGCAATCATGTTAATCATGTGACTTCAGCAGGTACAACAGCCATACTTCTATATTCAGCTTATGCTGAACTCCTGCTTACTGCAGGTTGCTTCTTTGATTTTCAGGATGTCAAAGAATTACCTGATTTGACAATATATCCTGTCATAGATTTTCTTGTATTAAGGCATGATGCCCAGTCTGAATCACAATAAGCAACTAGTTGATCAATAGGTTCTGCTTCCATCAACAATCACATGCCTGGTGCCCCTTTGTCTTACTATTCTCAATGTTGCCTCCATATGTGACTCTTTGGGCCTTTGCATGAACTGGCTCAAAGTTTATACTGCAAAACTTATATCAGGTCTGGTGATTGTTAAGTATAGTAGTCTTCCTATCAATCTTTGATAAGCCAAATTATCTTTCAGCTCTAAATCTCCTATCTTCCCAACACATGTATCATACTCCACAGTTGTCAATTTTTTATTCAACTCTATAGAAGTTGCAACTGGTTTTGCACCACTAAAATCTACCTCTGAAATTAATTCCAAAGTATAGTTTCTTTGATTGAGCAAGATTTCTTTCTTTGACCTTGATACTTCAATTCTCATAAAGAAGCTTGCCTAAGTCCTTAAATTTGAACTTACTATGTTTAATTTTTTTAGCATCATTGACTAAGTTGGAGGAGCTCCCAGTAATCATCAAATTATCTACATACACCAGTATGATGACTATCTCTCCTCCTTGCTGCTTTATGAATAGAGAATGATCAAAAGGACTTTGTTTGTAACCACTTTGAACAAGTGAATTAGTGAGCTTTATGCTCCACTTCCTAGATGCTTGTTTAAGACCATAGAGGAATTTCATAAGTTTGCACACTTTCAACTCCTCATGTTTATGAAATCCTTGAGGTAACCGCATATAAACCTATTCATAAAGATCACTTTTGTAAGAAAGCGTTACTGACATCCATTTGAGATAAAGGCCAACCCTTGGTAGCTGTTGTGTTGATAATGGTCCTGACTGTGACTATCTTTGTTACAGGTGAGAATGTGTCATTGTAGTCCAGCCCTTCCTTTTGATTATAGCCCTTAGCAACCAGTCTTGTCTTGTATCTTTCTACCTTTCCATCAGTCTTGTATTTGATCTTGTATACCCACTTGGAACTAATAGCTTGCTTCCCTATTGGTAAATTCACTATCTCCTAAGTTTGATTATCCTCAAGAGTTTGGATCTCCTATTGCATAGATGTAACCCATCTGTTATCAGTGGAAGCCTGCTGAAAAGTAGTAGGTTCAACTTCAGCTAAAAAAAACCTGCAAGTATGCTTGATAACCTACTGTGAGATTAGCATAAGTAAGGGTGTCAGTCAATGGATATAAGCATTGGCTAGAGAACTTTTGAGTAGTTTGATAGTCTTTCAACAGAACTGGAGGCTTGGATGTCCTGGTAGTCTTTCTAGGATCTTGATAATTGCTATTCATAGGTATGCTATTGTCAGGAGTAATACTGACCTCGGACTCAATGGTTGGCACTAAGTCAGTGTAGGTATCTTGCTCATCATTCTCAACCGTTGCTGTTTATGTGTTTTGATATATGTGAACAATGTGTAGGACTTCTATAGTAGGTGTATTGGTGTTCTCTATGACCGGAATATTGTACATAGGTAGAATGTGAGGGTATGTGGATATAGGCAATGAGGGATCAGGATATGGTGGTATAGAAGCTTGTATGGGAAATGGATCTTGTGAAGTGGTTACATTTTCCTTAAAAGGGAAAATATGTTCTCTAAATCTAACATTCCTTCTTACAAAAATAGCTTTAGTTTCTAAGTCAAATAATCTATACCATTTTTGAACTTCTGAGTAACCTATGAGAACTGATTTTCTTGCTCTCTTTGCATTATATCCTTTTGGTAGGTTGCTAGAGAAACCCAAGCATCCAAACACCTTTAAGTGATCAATAACACATATTTTACTATACAAAACTTCATAAGGAGATTTTCCTTGTAGTATGGATGTAGGCTACCTGTTGCTGAGGTAAATAACTGTCTTGATGTTATCTCCTTAAAATCTACTAGGAACAGAACTCTGAATCTGCAATGCTCTAGTCACTTCAAGGATATATTTATGCTTTCTTTCTACCACTGTTGGGATGTATATGGACAGCTGCTTTGATTCACAATGCCTAAGGATGCTAATAATTCATTACAGCTGGAATTAAAAAAATACTCTTCCATTATCACATCTTAACACTTTCACATTCTTGTCAAACTAAGTCTTTACCATTGTAAGAAAGTCTTTCAATATTGTTAAAACTTCACATTTAGACTGCAACAATCCACCCAGGTATATCTACTAAAGTCATCCACAATTGTAAGAATATTTCCTATCATATGTAGGAAGCTTGTGAGGACCCCAAACATCAAGATGAATAAGCTGAAAAATACACTCAGTCTTACTATTGTTGAGAGGAAATATCAATCTACTTTGCTTAGCTAAAGGATATACTTCACAATTATGTTGTAAACTATCTATTACTTTATTCTTCAAGTCAGGAATATGCTTTATTGCCATTATTAATGGATGTCCCAGTCTCATATGCCAAAGATCGCACTCATCAGTGTCTTTTGTGACTAATGCTGCTAGTGGCTTGTCTCTCCATTTCAGAATATAAAGTCTACAGTTCTCTCTACCAATCCCTATCACCTTCCCATTGTAAAGGCCCTGCAATACACAAAAATTAGGGAAGAATAGAGCACAACACAGCATCTCCTTGGTGAGTTTGGAAACTGATAATAGATTGAACTTAAAATCTGAAATATACAATACATTTTTTAGTTCATATCCCTATAGAATTGAAGTATTTTCTTTGTGTGTTGCTGAAATTTACTACCTGTTGGAACCTGCACTTTATGATTCCTGTTTTACTCAATGTTCTCTATGTTAGATAAAAAATTTTTATAACATGTGATATGGTGAGAGGCTCATGTGTCTACTACCCATTCACATAAAGATGCATTAGACAACAATGTGGTTATACCCGCCATTAGTGTATGACAATTACCTGCAGGTGTTTTGTTTAGAAGCTCCAGTATCTGTTTGTATTGACCTTAAGTGAAAAGTTGTCCCATCTGTTGGCCTTGATATGAGCTTGTAGTTTCTTCTGTTATCATGTTAGCATAAGTTCTGTTTCCTTATCCTTGTTGTTTCTTTTTGCTCTTTAAGTCAGGAGGATATCCTATAATGTTCTAACATTTTTCGTTGAGGTGTCCTTTATACCCACAATGTTCATCAATAATCCCAATCTTCTTACCTTTATGTTCTTGATTTTGTCCTGCCACCATATTTTAAGGTTCCCTGTTTATGTCAAGCACACTTAGTTCACGCTGGCTTTCTTCTTGAATGAACAAAGCATAGACTTGATTCACAGTCAATACTGATATCTTAAGCAATATCTGACTTCCCACCTGACTATAGCTTTCATTAAGCCCAACTAAGAATTGTAATAAACGCATATTCTTAAATTGGTCAATTAAAGGTCTTGGTTTCTTCACAGTCACAACTAGGTCCTACAACTAATAGGTCAATCTCATCCTAGAGGTCTTTCATTTTCGTATAATATGATACTACAGAATAAGTACTTTGCTTTAATGATCCAATTTGTATCCATATAAGGTAAAAATGAGTGAGATTAGATTTATCATACCTGTCCTTGAATTCCTTTCATACTGTTTTTGCATTTGAAGCATAAATGATGCTCGACTGCAATTCTGTAGACACTGTACGTCCTACTCATGAAAGAACAGCTGCATTACATCTCTCCAATTGATACACCAATTCTCCTTTGTAAGAGCTTTTCAAGCAAGTTTATTCTATGGAACCTTGCTTGTTCTTTACCGAAAGTGTCATCCGTATCGATCTACTCCACAAACTATAATATTCAGGTCCCTTAAGCTTGATATCGTGCAAATCTACTACAGGTGTATCTATAGCTACTAAAAATAGAGGATTATTGTGATCAATTGAGATATTTCTTGTTTCGCCCATTCTGATAAAATCGATGCTTCCAATCAGTGTACGATGTTCAGACCTTGCAGAATTTCAATTTGATTGCAACAATCCACTCTGATACCATGATAGAATTGGAGTTGCATGCAAGATTAAACCCTAGATTCTAGAGAATTCAGAGAAGACGAAAATGAAGAAGGAAGAAGAAAGTTTTCATTTCATTTCATTTTTCTATTACAAGGATGAAACAGTATTTAACTACAATAACCGACCTACACATACCTCTCATGTGTGTGTAATAACTAAAATAGCCTCATTTAACTATCTCTCTCTCTCTCACACTCACACACACACACACACACACACACACACACACACACACACACATATATATATATATATATATATATATAGATAAAATTGGAAAATTATCCTCCCCGTTACTAAACAACTCCACCACATCCTTTTTTTCTTTAAGAAAGCCACACAAAAAAAAGAAGAAGAAGAAGAAGAAAAAGAAGGAGTGAATTAGACAAATGTAGCCTGGAAAAAAAGTGAGATATTTATGTGTGTATATATCTGTTGAATGTATATTGGGACCATATAGCTTGGTATTTATCATGTGTATATATCTTGGATGATGCTGGTGGACAGACCACGTGCACTATATTCCTAGTTCATAAACGCGAGGATTAGAAGTACCATTCTTATATTATCTAGTTATATATGTGTTTAACCAAAAATTGAATTTTTAGTCAAAGCTAGAATTTAGAAGAATACGGGTTACTAATAATCAGAAAAGTATATAAAGAAAGATATTTGTGAATAATATGATCAGAAAGCAAGTAAATCGAAGTATATTCCAATAGTATTTCATATCTTTATAATTATTTGTTCCTTTCCCTTTTATAGCTATATTGGTGATATGAGCCTTACCTTTGTCATAATAAGGCTATTATGGGCAATTAATGACTTTAATTGCTACGTTACACAATCATATACATTAAATACATATTCTCTAACGTTTCCAGTGTTTAATGATCGGGACTCTTATTTGTTGTCAGATTCATTCCTTTGATTCTTCACGATCTTTGAGCTTTAAATGTCTTGAATAGGTACGAGCGTTGAATGGCTTGTACAACTGCTCGTGCCTCTTCTATTTACTTTGCTCGTATCTATTGTTGTTTGTACCTCTTAACTAACCTTAATTCTTTGACTGTTTGACCAGTCTACGTGTCATGACATGTCATCTCCAATATGCAAACTAAATTATTCCCAATAGAGATAGTCTCCCTTCTTTCCATTTATTCGTCAGTTGAATATTTGGGAAGTGAATTTCATTAAATGAGATTTTTTGTCACCATTAATTCTATGATAAGATTGGCGCTTCAATGGTCACTTCTATTTAATGCTCTTCACACGTGTCAATTACTTATCAATTCTGTAGTTGGTACTCCTTTGCAAGGCCTTTTTTACAGCTTCACTATTCACGAAGTACTAGTTACCATTACTATGACCCTTCCATTACTGCATTTTTGCTTTTGACAGTCGCCCATCAGTATAACTATAATTTTACCTTTTACTTTTTACCACATAAAACTTGATTCGAACATTTGAATTGTGGAAATCTCTGTTCACTTCTTCTTCTTCCCATCATGTCTTCTTCGAACCCTAACCCTATGAGAGTTCCTATTTTCCCAATGCCCATGTTAGACATAGAAGGGGTGGTAGACTTTATAGCTTAGGATCCTCTCGTGGTAGTGGTTGTGCCATACCTTCTCCTACCCTTGTCCTTCTTCTAGAACTAGAGGTTCTTTTACCCAAAAATCATCTTCTAAGGGAAAGGAGCCCTCTGAACCATTACAGGAGCCTTTGGTAGAAAAGATAGTCCCTAATGATTTATCTTTTCATCATGATATACAATCACTTCAAAGCCAAGTTTCTGATTTGGATCATGTGACGCTTACCCTATTTTGATTATAGAGGTTTTAGCTCCCATAGTCCGCAAAGATTGCCACTGGAGTGACGATTTTTCCATTGTAATCCCCAATCCAAATCAAAGAATTACTTCCTATATGACTGGACTCTAGTTTGTTTACACATACCATTTTAATCTTGGGTTTAAACTAGCTATTGATCCAGTGATTCTCGATTATGTCATTTCTTCAAAGTCTGTTTACTACATATTGGCCCGTTGGTATGGAGGGTTGTTGCTTGTTTAAGACATCTGGCCAATTTGGCAGATATTAATTTCACCTTCCCTCACCTAATTCATCTCTACAACTCTAGACTTTTTCACAATGGCGTTTTTACCTTAGTGGCTAGGAATAAGTGGGTTTTGGTGAGCCCAAAAGATGATAAGGATAGTGGCTGGTATAACCAGTTTGTTGCTACCCCCACAGTTGATTTAGTGGGTGAAGAAAACGTTCCCTTTTTCTGATAAGTGGAACTTTGCACGTAAATCTCTCACTCTTTCTCATACCTTTTTCTTTCGAGTTTATCAATTTCTTTAAATTTGTTTTTTTTAGAAACCATGGGAGTCGTGGAGAATGTTCCCAATTTTCGTAGTTGGGTAGATAAATTGTTGAAGATCATGCCTATGGAGGCTAGGTCTTTGAAATATATTTCCTATCATTACGGTTGGAAAGTAAAAACTCACGGCAAGAGTTTTTGTCTATCTCGTATGTAAAAAAAATTCCCTTTATTGCTTTAACTTCCATCCTTCTCTTTGTCAGGATTTGCTATTCGAGGTGTTACTGCTGAAGTAGTTGCGACCTCTTGTTCCTCTTCAGGAACTCAAATTTCCTTAGAAAGGGCTCATGATATAATCTTGGAAAGTAATTTCATTAAAGAGGATGACTCCGAGGAAGAAGATGAAGGTGGTTCCTTGATGATAAGGCCAAAAGTTAGGAGACGTATCGTCTCTAACGAAGCTGAAGTTTCTCCTCATCTTAAACCTACCGGACCTGTTCATCTCGTCTCTAATGATGACGTTGCTACCCCTCGTGACACTGGTGACTCTATTAACCAGCTTTTCGTTAATGGTGAGTTAGAGCTTGTTTTGGATGAACTTCCCCTATCTTCCTCTTCAACTCCCATATCTTCAATTCCTTTTTTTCATTCTCCTGTCATGCCTTTGATCCCTTTCTTTCTGCTCCATCTGCTTCTATACCTCCCTCTATTGTTTTTACTTCTTCTACTTCTCCTTCTTTGGTAGTTCCTCCTTCTATTATCCATCATATAGAAGTGGGTTCTACGAGTAGAAGTGTTGCTTTGAGGAGCGTGACTACTGAAGTTCCTACTAACAATAGCCTTTTGAGGAAATATGGTCAGACAGATGTTTGGCTTGAGCCTTTAATTGGCTCAATTGAGAAAGAAAAAATGAATAGCCATAGCTGTCTGACTTTGATGAACGACATAGTTCATGCTACCTTGAAGGTATTTTCCTTCTGTCTTTACCTTATAAATTTTTTCGCTAGAATTCTTATTTTACCTCCCTTATCATTTTCAGGCCAATCTCAAGATATAGAGTTTATGAGTAGAGTTTCTCTATTAGAGAAGGTGGCACGTGATTCTGAAAAGGTTGTTCTTGATTCAGAGAGGGTAGTTCGTGACTCTCAGTTGGAAGAATTGGAAGGAACAATTTGATAGTGCACAAATTACTATAAAAGATTCACAAGAGAACAAGAATAACCTGGAACAGCAGATAAAAGCATTATCCTCAGAGCTTGCGGTTGCCAAAGCTTCTTCAAGTCAGACAGAGAAAGAAAGAGAGCATCTTGAGTCTTCTTTCTCAGAGCAATATCTAAGGAAAATGTAGAGAATAGAGAGTTGAAAGATCTTTTAAGTCTAAAAGAAGTTTATCTGCAGATTTGTGCAGAGTATGGCTCAGACACAAGAAGATCTACAAACTTTTGATGGTAAAGTACATGCCCTAGAAAAATCTCGTGCCTCTCTCCAATCCTCTTACAACATAGCCTTGACTAAAAAAGAAGAATCAAGAATGAAATTGTTACTTGGGAAAGAGATTATGAGCTTCTTGAAGATAAGGTTGCAGTTGATGTAAGCAGGGCTTTTCTGAACTCTCGGCGTGATGCTTTAGTCGAAGCTAGCCAAGAAAACTTCAATTTGGAGGCACAGTTAGCTAAAGTTATAGAGATCATTGAAAAATCTCAACAACCACTAGACTTCCCTTCACCCGCGATTGAAGTTCCCGCAGCTGAATCTCCCGGAGTTGAAGCTCCCGTGAGTGAAGCTCCCATGATTAAAACTACCTTGGCTGAAACTCTCAAAGTTGAAGTCCCCATGAGTGCTGAAATTGCCTCGAGTACCGCACCTTCTTCAAGCCCAACCGTGCCTCTTGTTGCAAGCCAGGCTGAGACTTCGTCTGTTGATGCACCAATTGTTGCGATTGAAGATCAACATGCTTCTGTTAACGATGTTGTTCCAGTTGAGCCCACTGATGATACTTCCTTAATTCTTTCTTCTTAGTGAAAAGATTTATATTTGCTTTAAATTCCTTTTTGCAGGTACCTGTTTGGAAAATCATGTTTAAAGTTCTTGGATTCTTTTGAAAGTTTTTTTTTTGTAATAAACCCATGGGTTATCATTTTGAGGGGTTGATTTTAGAAGTAGAAGTTCCCAAGTCTTGTCATGGGGCATTTTGTATAAACAGCTTGATGACTAAGTTTATACTAAGTCTTTAGTTATAAATATTAAGAAGTTTTTATTATTATTAAACTTCCGTATGTTCTATTCTTGCCTTTTATTTTCAAGGACTTAAAGAATAGTCAGCATTTTTGTTCTTTGAAAATGCTTCTATTAATCTCATGAATAAATAACATGAGTTTTACAAAATAGGACCTTTTTATATTTTGACACTTAATGAAGAAGACGTCTCAACTTCATAATGGTGTTATCATACGATTAAAAAAAAGGAACACACATATTTCTTTGAAATAACTTTGACAAGTTTTATTTCTGAACCTTGACAAGTTTTGAATAATACTTTACATGTATTTGAGTTACATATATAACCTTCTCGTAACTGTTTTCCTTGCAACGGATTTTTACAAAAGAAGAACAATAGATACAGGGTTTTTCCTTATAACCCATTTTAGTACTTAGTCTTTACCCTAACCGTTTTGAGGTATATTGGATCCCCTTAGCTCCAAGACATTAGGAAGGTTTTGAGAGGTGACTCAATTGTTCTCATGGGAAAGAATACTATGATGGATGTCATGACTTCGTAACTTTCACTCCACACTTAACTCTTCTAGGCTTGATTTTTCATCAATCTTCTTTGCCTTTTTCATCCATGTGATTGTATATTATGTAGTTCCCCAAGTGTTTGAGTGTTGAAGTATGAAGCCTCGAGCTCTTGATAGTCTCTTTCACGTGGTCCTTTTCCTGAAAGGAAATACATATGGTACTCGGAGGTGCGATTATAGATGAAGACTGCTTAATCCGTTTATATTTCTATCAGAATAAATGTAACACTAGGCCTGGAATTTTAGTTTATTCCATTTTACCTTACAGGTCGTGACTCATTATTTAGTACGGGTTAGCGTTTCCTATCATCTAAAATCGTTAGTAAAATTTTAACAATTCAAAAAATAAAATTTAACATGGTGATCCCTGACTGTAGGTTTTTCCTTATAAGTAGTATCATTTCAAATCAACAGCATTCCAATGTGAAGGAAGCACCTTCCCGTCCATTGTTTCCAATTCATATGCCCATTTTCCTGCAATATCACGAACTATGTACGGTCCTTCCCAGGTTGGACTTAATTTACCCGCGTTGGATGCCTTTGTAGATTGGAAAACCTTTTTAAGCATGAAGTCCCCAATTTTGAAGAATCTCAGGCGAGCTTTCCTATTGTAATAGTATTCGATCACTTGTTTGTGCACTGCCATTCTTATTAATGTAGCTTCTCTCCTGCATTCCAGTAGATCCAAATTGACCCGCATCTCTTCATCAATAGACTCTTGTGTTGTTTGTGAGAATCTTATGCTTGGTTCTCCTATTTCAACCAGGATCAATGCATCAGCTCCGTAAACCAAAGAGAAGAGTGTTTCTCCTATGCTTGTTTTTGTTGTTGTGCGGTATGCCCATAAAACTCCAAGTAACACCTCAGGCCAATTACCCTTTGACAACTCTAATCGTTTCTTTAAATTGCTGATTATGACTTTGTTTGTTGTTTCTTCTTGTCTATTTCCCACCGGATGATATGGTGTAGATGTAATCCTTTTAATTTTCCAACTCTCAAAAAACTCTATGACTTGAGCTCTGATCAATTGAGGGCCATTGTCACATACGATTTCCTTTGGTACACCAAATCAGCAGATAATATTTCGCCAAATTAAATCCTTAACTTCATTTTCTCGCACCTGTTTAAATGATTCTGCCTCCACACATTTAGTGAAATAATCAGTAAGTACGAGCAGAAACTTTTCGCTTGAGGTAACGGTCCTACTATATCCATCCCCCATTTCATAAATGGCCACGGTGCAGTGACTGGATGTAATAATTCGGCTGGTCTGTGAAAATTATTACCGTACCTCTGGCATTTATCACATTTAGCCACGAAACTCTCCGCGTCTTCTTCTATTTTGGGCCAATAGTACACTGCTCTACTCAAGCTTCTCACTAATGACCTTCCTCCTGCGTGATTCCCACAATGCCCTTCATGTATTTCTCTCATTAATACTCCGTTTGCGAATGTATAAGGCATCTTGCTAAGGGACCATCGAACATTATTCGATATAAATTACCTTACTTTAAATAGTACCGAGCAGCCTTCTTTCGCAATGCATAAGCTTTCTTCTTATCATCAGAGACGATACCATGCTGTAAAAGTAATAATTTCATTCCTCCAATCCTAAGTTAAATTATTAAAATTTATCTCATTCTTATCAGGTTCGAGAACTGAGTGAAATAAATATATAACTGAGGTGTTTGCATCATTTGCTACATCAACTACGGATGCGAGATTGGCTAAGGTATCTGCTTCAACATTATCATCCCTTGGTATTTGTATGACCTTCCAAGTTTGGAATTGCTTTATCAGTTCCCATAACTTTTCCGAGTACTATTGCATCATTGCGTCCCTGGCCATGTAAGTCCCCAGCATTTTATTAACCATGAGTTGTGTATCACTTTTGATTATTATTTGATTTATACCAAGTTCTCATGCCAATTATAGACCTGCAATCACAGCTTTATACTCTGCTTCATTGTTAGTTATGGAGTGATATTTAATAGCTTGCCTAATAGTTTCACCCGTAGGTGGTACTAAGACAATTCCTAAACCTGCACCTTTTACGTTAGATGAACCATCGGTGAATAAAGTTCACGTACCTGGATTAGCCCCATTAAGTATTTGTACTTCTTTTTTTGCTTCTAATTGTATCCCTTAGCTAAAGTCAGCCACGAAATCCGCTAATACTTGGGATTTTATATTCACGTAGCTTTATGGCCCATTTAGCTAACCTGCTCGATAATTCATGTTTATGCAATCTATTGCATAATGGGTATGCAGTCACTACAACAATGGGATGACATTGAAAATATGGTCTTAACTTTCTAGATGCCATAATTAAAGCAAGTGCTAGTTTTTCCAATTGTGGATACCGTGTCTCTGCATCTAACAAAGATTTACTAACATAATAGATAAGGGATTGTTTACCTTGTTATTCTCGAACCAAAACAACGCCTTATCGCAACTTTTGAAATAGCAAGGTAAATGAAAAGTTTCTCCCCAGCCTTTGATTTTGCTAGCAAAGGTGGATTTTGTAAATATGTTTTCAAATTCCTAAGTGCTTGTTGACATTCCTCATTCCACTCAAAATGATCCAGCTTTTTAAGGGCTGAGAAGAATTTAAAATATTTTTTTGATGATTTAGAAATGAATCTTCCCAAAGCTATGATCCTTCATGTCAATCTTTGCACTTCTTTCATGTTCGAAAGTATATCAGGGATTTCTTCAATGGCCTTAATTTGTGCATAATTCACTTCAATACAATGGTTAGAAACAAGAAAACCTAAAAACTTATATGATGCCACACCAAATGCACATTTTTCTGGGTTTAACTTCATATTATATTTTCGTAAAATTTTAAACGTTTCAGATAGATGTGATATATGATCTTCTGAATGTTGAGTCTTAACTAGCATATCATATATATATATATATATATATATATATATATATATATATACATACCTCCATGGTCTTACCTAAATACTCTTGAAACATTTAGATAACTAACCTCTGATACGTGGCCTTGCATTCTTAAGACCAAAGGGCATTACCTTATAACAGTAAGTCCCCATGTCTGTTATGAAAAAAAGTTATTTCTTCATATTCTAGATCTGTTTTGATTTGATTATAGCCTGAATATGCATCTAAGAAACTTAATAGGTCATGTCCTGCAGTAGCATCAACTAGTTGATCTATGTGCGGTAAATGAAAAGAATCATTTGGACAAGCTTTATTAACGGTTGTGTAATCTACACAGACTCGCCACTTACTGTTCTTCTTAGGAACCACAATAGTGTTTGCAAACCAGTTAGGATATTTTACCTCATGAATTGAACCAATTTTTAGAAATTTTTGGACTTCTTCTTGAATCACATGTTTCTTAAAAGTTTCTTGCTTTCTTTTCTTTTGCTTGACTGGAGGTTATGATGGATCTTCATTTAATTGATGAGTCATGACCTCCGGTGGTATCCCTGCTATTTCAGAATCGGACCAAGCAAAACAATCCGCATTAGCTTTTAAACATTCAATCAACTTACACTTTACCTCTGGGCTAAGATTGGATCCTATATACACTTTTCTCTCGGGCCAATGTATAAATAAAACCACAACCTCTGACTCTTCTATCATTGTTTTGATATTCTCATTTTCTTTTGGTTCTTGAATGGTATCAGGTCTTGAATCCACATTTGTTTGCCCTTGTTCAGTTGAGGTTGACACCATATTACCCCCACCCGAATTCTGTAATTGCTATTTTTCTTCTCCTTTAACAGTTGAATTTGCAATAGAATTGATGTTTCTAGATGTTTGTTGATCACCTCTGATTTGACATATTCCCCATGGTGATGGAAATTTAATAACTTGATGTAAGGTTGATGGAACAGCATCCATGTCACGGATCCATGGCCTCCCAAGAATCATGTTGTAAGCCATTTCCATATCTACGACCTGAAATTTGGTGTCTTTGACAACGCCTTATGAAAATGTAGTAAGTATTGCTTCTCCTTTCGTTACAACACTAGTGTTGTCAAATCATGACAAAGTATGCATTTTTGGAACCAGTTTATCTTCTGCTTGCATCCCGCGCAATACTAGTATCAAAATAATATTTACAGAACTGCCTGGATCAATCAAAACTCATTTCTCGTTAGTGTCATGTACAATTAAAGATATTACCGGTGCGTCGTTATGTAAAAATAATACGCCATCTGTATCTGCATCATCAAAGGTAATACTTTCTTCCTCCAAGACTTATCGTGCCCCCTTCCCATGAGTGATTGTTATCTTAGAGATCTTATTAGCTGCAGTATATGAGGTGGCATTGATATCTTCGTACCCACTTATAATATTGACGGTTCTTTTGGGTGAGGGTGGTTTTGAAGGCTCCTGCATATTCTTCATGTATGCTTGTTTACCTTTTTCACTGAATAGCTCAATGAGATACCCTTGTTTAAAAAATGATCAACTTCACCCTGCATAAATCTGCAATATGCTGTTTGATGCACGTGGTCGTTGTGGAATTCACACTAATGATCAGGGTTTCGTCTATTTGGATTTCATCTCATCTCCTTTGGCCATCGTACCTTATCTCCCATGCTTCTTAAAATAGCAACGAGTTCAGAGGTGTTTACATTGAAATTGTAATCACCGAACCTTGCCTTTAGACTTCCATCATTATATTGTGACTCGTGTGTGTTCCAATCGTTCCCAAATCTTGAAGTCAAGCCTGATTCCTTATTTCTTGACTTGTGATCATACCTCTGACTATCTTGCTTTGATCGTGAGTTTCTTCCCGCAAGTCCCATATATGGCTCGTACCTGTTTTTACTAGATCATTTTTCATTTTTTACATGCCTTGAGCTTACGTTTTCTTCTATTTTATGTCGTAATATAATATCTTCTTCAATACTCATCTTTGTACTGTATCTATTGTAAACATCATTCCACATTGTTTCTGGGAATTCTTGAATGCTTTTCTTGAGTCGCCTCGTAGCTTCTGAGCTTTTCTCATTCAAATTGCTGGTGAAGGCTGTGGCCGCCCAATTGTCAGGTACTCGTGTTAACTTCATTCTTTCCCGTTGAATTCTGTCCACGAATTCTCTAAGCAACTCTGAATCTCCTTGCTTGATTTTGAAGATGTCTTCAATTCTCTTTTCAAATTTTTGAGCTCCCGAGTGTTCTTTGATAAATAAATCTGCAAGCTCAGCAAACGTATAAGTAAAATAAAATACCATATTAGTTCCCCTTTTGTGAGTGTATCCCGAATTTTTTGACCAAGATTGGTTCAATCTCCTGCTTAGTCCAATTATTGCCCTTGACATCTATTGTGAATGCAGTAACGTGATCTCGTGGGTTCATTGTCCCATCATACTCAGGCATCTTGAATTTTTTTGGAATAGGGAGAGGGGCGGCACTTGGCTTCCAGGGCTATTGAGAATATTTATCTATATCTACCCCCTTGATCACAGGCACTCCGGGTATTTGTTCTATGCGGGCATTTTGCTCCTTAAGCTGTTTGTGCAATGTTAGTACTAGATTTTATAAATTAAAATTAACTGGATTACCTGGGTCTCCCTCCTGTTTCATTGGGGGTTCCACCGCTGCCTGAATTAACCAGTACAGAATGAGTATTCTCCAAAATATTGTTACTTGGAGTAGGTGTGGGTGGAGCAGCAGGTAATTGACTAACAAAAGCTTGTAAAACTTTGTTGACCTGAGTAGCGATAAGTTTTTGTAAAGCATCATTCATGGCTTGAACATTCTCAAATTGAAATTATTCTTCTGTGAGAGATCCTTCAGGAGTTCCTTCACGAGATCGTCGTGGTGAACCTTGTGGAGAAGGAGCTAATGCATTATTGTCTCATAGATCTCTCTGAAGTTGTTGGTTTGATTGATTTTCTTGGTTTCCTTCGATGTTATCATTTTGTTTGACATAGTTGATACAACAAAGAAAATCAAGTTGAGATATAATTGATTATCAGATTTTCAGCAACGGAACTAATTGTTTAACCAAAAATTAGATTTTTAGTCAAAGCTAGAATTTAGAAGAATACGGGTTACTGATAATCACAAAAGTATATAAAGAAAGATATTTGTGAATAATATGATCAAAAAGCAAGTAAATCAATGTATATTTCAATAGTATTTTGTGTGCTTACAATTGTTTGTTCTCTTCCCTTTTATAGCTATTTTGGGGATATGAGTCTTACCTTTGTCATAATAAGGCTATTGTGGGCAATTAATGACTTTAAATGCTACGTTACACAATCATATACATTAAATACATATTCTGTAATGTTTCCATTATTTAATATCGGGACTCTTATTTGCTGTCAGATTCATTCCTTTGATTCTTCACGATCTTTGAGCTTTAAATGTCTTAAACAGGTATGACCGTTGAATGGCTTGTACGATTGCTCATGCCTCTTCTATTTGCCTTGCTTGTATATGTTGTTGCTCGTACCTCTTAACTTACCTTAATTCTTTGACTGCTTGACCCGTCTATGTATCATGACACGTCATCTCCAATATGCAAACTAAAATTTTCCCAATATAATATGAACATGGAAATTAGGTGGAAAAAGGAAAGCGAATAAGTGGAAAAGAAAAGGGAAAGAAGGGTCATTCTCTATTTCCTTCATTTTTGTTTCCCACTTGAAGGGGCAGAGTTTATTAAGCTTGTACAGAAGCACAGTATACGTCAATAAAATTTCCATAGTTTAAGTTCATTTTAGTATTTCCCCTCGTGTGAGCCGCACATTGCTTTCTAAATTCCTTTACTAATTTGAGCAATTTCTAAATAAATAAAGTACATATATAATACTACTACGAGATGGAAAATGAAAACAATAATTGTAAATGAATATGGTTTTTCTCCAGGACTAGTCTAATTAAAAACCCAGGTCTTATGATTTTATCAATGCTATTATATTTAATCTTAGGACTTCTTGTTCTCATTGAATAGTCAAAACGTCGAATATGACTAAACTTCGGTAATTGCCATCAATGATATTGTATGCGGTAAAAATCAAATGGTCTGATTTTATTATTATTATGACGTTTTATGGGTCTCCAATGGCTCGAGACAATGGTCGAGTTTCAACCCGAGAGGTTATTCACGTTTGATCTCGGGACAGTGCAAATTGATAGTTATGATAGAAAAACGGGAAGTTCCCAAGGCACGTGATTTAGGATGACCAAGTCTACTAGGCTAGTATGAGCTCATACCGTGGCATTAAATGGTTGTATCAGTCATATATCTTTGTAATAAATACATTTGTACTATGTTGGGATCCTCCCCTCCTATATAAAGGGAGCCCTTATCATTTTATATACAACATTCAATACAAGAACATTCTTTGCTCTCTAACTTACACACATTCTCCCTTGATTCTATTGCTTATACTTATTACATTACTTGTATTTATTGTGTTTCATTTATTGTTTTTCATTTATTGCTCATTATTGTTCACAAAGAGCTCTTATCAAAGCTCTTAAGGTTGTTAGTCCTTCACCGGCTGTCCACAGCTTAATACCTAGCTCAACCTCGAAGCCCCGTATAACCCGGTTCAAGGCCCCGATTCTCAATCACTCGGTTTGGTTAAATATATTGCCTTCAAGTTCTTATCTTATTTTTTAGTCTCACACTTAGAATCTACTTCCTGACAACTAACATAAAAATAAATCACGTATTTTCAGAACCACAAAATCAAATCTAATTGCAATTACCATTTTCAAGGTAAACAGTTTGGCTTCCACCGTGACTCTAAAACTAATAGTGATTGTATTCTTGCTGGTTTACTACATAACACAAGTTATTCTACACGCTTTTTCTTGCCCAAAAATCTTTGATTTCAGGTCAAAATGTCTAACTCAGTAAATGCATAAAAAATGATGGTCTTGAAGACCATGGAGAGAATGGTGTAGCTGTTCCAGGTGTCAGTGTGCCATCGTGAAACCCTGAGGACGTGCCAAAGCCAATCCATGTGGATGTGGTATCATGCAACACCCAACACGTCAATATAAGCTCACACACTAACTGGAGTATATGCTAAGAAGACCAACAAGAAGCTCAAAAAAACACAGTTCGGGAGGAATAAGAGGTTAGCCTTAACGTTATTTTTGAAATGTTGCAGGCACAACAACTAGCGATTGCGCAACTAAAAAGCCACCAAAAAACCCCCAAGCACAGTAGCATTGGAAATGGCTCCTCGAGCCGAACATGTACCGAAAAGATCGAGCAATAACGGGTCAGAAGTTGATCCCGCTATTATAAAGATGCTCGAGGACCTCACAAAGAGGATTGAGGCGGGCAAAAAGATGATATAAGCTAATGACAAAAAGGTGGATACCAACAATTTGAAGGTCGATCAGAACTCGGGCGCACCCCCGTTCCAGAAGGGTGCTGATTCAAAGAAATTCATACAAAAGCCATTCCCATATAGTGCAGCTCTGAAGCCCATCCCCACGAAATTTAGAATGCTCGATCTTCCGAAGTACAAGGGAACCTCGAACCCTAACGATCACGTCACCGCCTACACTTGTGCGGTAAAGGGCAACGACATGAAGGACGAAGAGACTGAATCGGTCTTACTAATAAAGTTCGGAGAAATACTTTCAAAAGGAGCCATGATGTGGTAACAAGACCTATCCCCGAATTCTATAGAGTTGTTCGCAATGCTAGTATATTCTTTCATAATGGCACATGGCAGCACCATCAAGGTGGCTACAAGAAAATTAGACGTTTTTAAAATCACACAAAGAGAAAACAAGATGTTGCGGTAGTTCGTATCTCGCTTTCAAATGGAACGAATGGAACTACCACCAGTGTTTGATGACTAGGAATTGTAGGCCTTCACCCAAGGTTTGAATGAACGAAGCTCTGTGGCTTCGAAGCAACTGAAGTAGAACTTGGTTGAATATCCCACCGTGACTTGGTCGAATATCCACAATCGAAATCAATCAAAGATTAGGGGAGGAAGACCAACTGGGAGCTCCCTCGGGCTCTATATACCCTAGCAGGCTCCTAGCAAATGAGCCAAAACCAAATAGGAGCGGTACCAACCATACACAGAAGATAGAAGAAACTCCCCAAGGCGTAACATACCCCAGAATGTCCGAAGGATAGATCGAGGTTAGAACCCTCGAGGGACTTGTAAGCAAAGCCAGATTCGACAGACACATAGGACCGACAGAGGCACCCCTCTGAATACAACTTCAATATTAACGCTTCAGACATCGTATCCGCGATCGGTAAAATCAGGGACACCAGGTGGCCAAGACCTGTACTATCGAATCCGTCACATAGGAACCCTAACTTAGTATACAAATTTCACGGCACGCATGGTAAGGACCAAAGATTGCAGACAACTCTAAGAAAAAGTAGCCCGACTACTCAGCAAAGAGCATCTTTAAGAGTTCCTTAGCGACCAAGCCAAAATCAGTTCCAGAAAAGAGAGGCAAACAGTAAAAAGAAAATAAATGAGTCGCAAATGCCATTCACATGATCGTTGGAGGAATCGACATTCCACAGGAACCCACTGTCAAAAGAACAAAAATATTCGTCACCCGGGAGAAGCGAACTCGAGGTTACATATCCGAAAATGCTCTTACATTTAGCGATAAATACATTGAGGCTCTGTCTTAACCTTATACAGATGCCTTGGTAATTTTTTTTCTTGTAAATACTTTTCAAATTAAGCGTGTGCTTATGGATGTAGGTAGCTCAGCCAACATTATCAGGTCGAGGGTGGTCGAGCAGTTCAGACTGCTCAACCATGTCGTGCCCTCCTCTCGAGTCCTCAATGGATTCAACATGGCGAGCAAAACAAAGAAAGGGAAAATCACCTTCCCGGTCAATGTGGCCAGCACAACCCAAGATGTCAAGTTTCATGTAATAGAGGGAGACATGAGGTACAACGCCTTGCTCGAAAGGCCATGGATACACTACATTAGAGCAGTACCCTCCGCTATTCATCAAATGATGAAGTTCCCAACAAAGGACGGAATAAAAACTGTGTACAGAGAACATCATGAAGCAAAATATATGTCGGTGGTACACGATGTGGTGCTGGCATCGACGTATGCAACATCGAAGCAGCCAAAGGATAAGCATATAGTGAAATAGCAACCACAAGACACATTTGTCATGACCCAAACTGATAGGCTGGGACGGGCACCCGGTATCTTACTCAACCGAGTATCAACATAACATATCTTCATATCATACTATCATAAATAACTGAGCTGGAGAGAATATCGTGAAACAAGTAGATTACAAATGCCAACTTATAACATAAAATATATGGGCCTCTGAGACCAAAATGAAAACTTGAGCCGACAAGGCCATAAAATATTTTGCGTATATGACATATGTCTACAAGCCTCTAAGAATACATAATTTTCATAAAGGTCGGGACAGAGTCCCGCCATACCAAATAATATATATCTAACTCATACTAACCAAACAAGCAACTTCTAAGGAAATGGAGCGCATCAACATCTTTCACTGAGCTGATAGCCTACTTTGAAGGCTCTCGACCTGTGTATCGGGACCTGCAGGAATGAAACACAATGTACCCACCCAAAAAAGGATGTCAGTACGAATATTATACTGAGTATGTAAGGAATATAATACATAATAAACATGGAGAAAATATACAGTAAATGACTCCACCTATAAGTTTGAATAACTTTGTAAACCAAGAAATAATTATAGTATTATGTATATGTGTATAAATTGCATGTTGTGTATAAGTACATATTTCATAACATCATCAGCCTCTAAGGGCATCCCATCATATCATCTTGACTACTATGGGAAAAATTATCAATGTATATCAGCTGATCAGGTATGTGGTGGTGCGTATATAATGCCATAACCATTTCACATATCCCATATACATATATTTATATGTATACGCGTATATAACGTCATCTGGCCATGGGATAAATGGATGAAATGCATGAAAAATACGCATAAATCTCAATATTCCTCCCGGATAAAAATATTTCAACTGCATATTATTCTGAGACTCATGAACAGAAGATAATAACAATTCTCATGAGGAATCAAGAATATAGACACCCTAGTATCTCTATGAATAAAGTAGTTTATGGAAATAATGCGTTTGCTCGTTTCTTCAGTATAATTTGGATCATGCTAAAAGAAAAAAAGATAACCTTAACATATTTGAAGTAGAGAAAGATTCGTACGATGTTCTTGAAAAATATTACACCATACTTTTTTAAAACCGCAAAATTTCTCCGTTGTTAAAACATTAAAAATTTCCGTTCGACTGTTGCTGCTTTATGATAATCACGCTATTTAATTTAAAAATTGCCCCAAATTACTTAAAAGTCTACTTATTTTTTATATACTTTTTATACATTACACTACCGTGATCATATGGGATCTTGCATGGTACTAATTCATAATTATCGGGTATTATCGATCGATCCGTATTTTGTCCCAAATGCCAAACTTGGATGAAAATTCGTTTTCTTTGACTTTCTTCCCTCTCACCTTCACGAATTTACTTATTACTTGTTTGAAATAGCATAATTCTTATAATCTCTGAATAATATTTTCCTTGGACTGATGTCAATTACCCGACGATAAGTTCAATGTACAGTACTACAGGGTGCAACATCAACGTAATGTAGTACTGCGGGATGTAATATCTTGCTTTCGGGCTCTCATTAATTTATTTATGGCGCATTTTCATGTATGAAAATATGGGGTGTAACGTCATTCCCCTCTTTGGAATATTTCTCCTCGAATTTTGACTGATGCGCCTATACTTCTCATATCCCATAGCTCTTACGAATACTTTAGTATTCCTTTTACCATCTAGGAAATTGTTCTTCGAATAAGTCCAAAGGCCAGGGCATTCCCCCCTTTAGGCCTCTTTCCCATGCCATTACTTGTGATTGAATTCCTTTCAATCTCGTAAATGTTTCAACCTTCCATCATGGGGCTTCTATGATACTGACCTTGTATGTGTGCCCATGCGACTCTCTTCTCCTTTTTCCTCCAGTTTTTAGCCAATCCTGAAGTTCTTCGCTTGGTATTTTGTCGAACTTGCGAATATTGCTATATATTATTTTATAGACCTGGTTATTCATTCGTATGACTTTACTGCATCTACATAGGTTATACTATACCATAACTCTTACCTCGAAATCTTGTTACTGAGATCTCGTATGTCCTTTAATGCTTCCATATCATTGTTTATCTTAAGAATGACTGTCTAATCTCCTATCATACTTTATAACTTTTATCCATCCATTGTTGATTCACCTCAATCTTTATCCCTAATTCACCCCCGATAACTTAACCTTTATGTAATATTGCTACTAGGATTCACGTTTTATCGGAGAACATCTGAAATGATTAGATTAATATATCTGGGGCGATACCCTACTTTCATAGCCGTATCTCACGGCATCCCAATGTGATTCACCTTGTGTGGGTATTTTAATCATGTCCAATTCATTAGATCCATTTTTTATATTTGTCGGATCACTCAATCGAAGGCCCAAACATCATTTTTTATCTATAATAATTTCACCCTGATTATATTAACAGGGCAACATTCTATCTCTTCTGAATGTTATTAGTCTTAGACTCCTTTGAGTTCATTCAGACTATACTGAACTTTCTATAACTTAGAAAAACGATTAGCTTTCTTGTTTTTATGGGTTTTAATACCGAGGACTTATATGTTCTCGTCACCATCTCACTCGCCCTTTCTCGTTCATACTCATGTCATAAAACTTAGTTGCTTTACTATACATTAGCTTGGGACCTATACATATGTATTTATACTATTCGCGACCTTCTTTTAATAGATTTGCACCATAGATTTCCTTATGTTATTCTAGAACATCAAGCGAGACATCACATCGTCTCTAACAATTATTTACTCTTATAATCAGGCTTTTTGATACCTAGACTATAGGCTAGAAGATATGCTACTGACGTCGCTGCTATAGTTCCTGGATATTGAATCCCTGTGCTTTTACCCTTCTATCATAAGTATGGACTATTTACAGCCTTTTGCATTTGAGTTTCTCCTATGTCGTTTACCATTACCTTAATTACCATAAAATCTCACATCACATTTTGTATCTCTTTCATAACCTCCCTTTCACGTGGATATGGTTCGCATCTACAACTTGGAGCTTTATTATAATACTACAATCTGGTGGGAGCTTTATACTGACCTTTTATGAGGTTGCTACTTTTCTAACTGGCATTATTGTAAAGTTGTTATAAACTATGGTTGTTGTACTATCTCCTTTGTACCTCTGATATTAATGTTGGTCCTGCAATGTTCTAGATCATGATTTATATAATTCTCTAGGTCCAATAATCGGATTCATGATTTACTTAGTTGATGTAACTATTTAGTTTCCTCTTCCCTTTGATCAACTTTCATGTAGGCTTAAGCTATCTTCCGATCTGCGACTCATGGTATTACTTATTACTTTGGTCCTTCATGGACGCTATGGGATATCCAGGATATAATCTTTTATCAATTCAATTCCTTGTATATAACCTGGACCCAATTCTTTCTTTTATCTTATATGGGAGTCTTCTACGGCTACATGACTCTCAACATATATGTTGCATTGATACTACTCCAAACTCTTAAGTGCATTCATAACGTAACTAATTCTGGATCATTAATCGAATAAGTCTTTTTGTTCCTTCTCAGCTTTATTTAAATATATGCTATTACTTTTCCTGGTCCTTTTGCCTCCTTTTTTAGCCTACTTAGCTTATCTTAGCCCCCATACATGCCGTAGTTTTTGTGAAACTCCTATGATCTTGAATATTAATTTTGATTTTACTTATCGTTCATTAGCCATGGTAGGTGCCACTTTCCTTGGATGCTTACAATATTGTTGCGAGTTACATGACCATTTCCTATTTAGGTTGTTGTGCTAAGGTTGAAGACTTCTTTCTTATCTCCTTAGCTAGTCTTTCATTGCAGTACTTAGGGAGAACCCTTGACTCTCGTAAAGTTGTGAGATTATTACATGCCTTTTTTATGACCTTCCTTGCCTATGATCATCTGTAGTTGCTTACCTCCTTGCCTTAATGCTTGTAGGGTTGTTTCTGAACCGATATTTTGACTGCCTTCCCAATGGCACTTTCTTTTATCCCTGTAATTCTCATGATGTCGAGCATTATCAAATCACTCAGTCCTTAATTCATGTTTAGTTTAACTTGTTCACCAGTCCATACTGATTTCTATTACTATGGTGTCTATTTTTTCCTTCTAGTAGTCATGTTGAGTCACGAGCTTACTTCTCGAAATGAGGATATGACTTTATGACCTATATTCTTTTGTTGTGTCAAGGCATGTCACCTCTCATCTTTTTTTCTCTTCATTTGACTATAGATTCTGTAACACTCTACCGTTGCCATCCATGTATCACATCTTACTCATAATGCTTCATTATCCCTCTTCATACTTCCTTGTTAATATTTCTATTTTTCACTTCACCCTGAAAACTTTAACAAGACATTCTTTTGATTTTTACCTTCCCTTGCTCCATCTACTCCTCTTTAGGCTGCCTAACATTCTCCCTCTACTAGGGACGGGAGCCATATTAAGGTAATATTTATGATTTCAAGGTTTTCAGTTCCTATCTTTGTAGTATTCACATGTAATTGTAATATCCTAGCGTGCACCATCTGGGTATCTCACAAGCAAATCTATTGGCACATTTGCAATATCCTTCGGAAATGTCAACTAATGCAAACAATTCATTCACCATTTTGGTTCACTCTAACCCCAGTCGGATTGCGATATTATGTCATTCTCTTAAACCATATTTGTTAGCTCTCATAGAGCATAACTTATATCGGTGTGGCCAATTATACATACCCTTGTTACTGTTGAGGGTAACTCAAAATGCTTATATCTCTCTTCCTAAATGGTAAATAAGGATAATCTTTATTAACTGGATACCTCGTACCCTTCTTCACCTTGCTTCTTTTACTTGCTGCAACTCATGTTTGACTTCTGATTCCATTATTCCTTTTTATCATAAGAGTGGATAAGTATTATTTCCTAAAAGTTCCTTATCAAGAACTGTACACATTTTAGTACACACATGATCTGCTGAAGAACTCTCATTTACTCGTCATAAGCAAGATGTAAAAGTGAGTTCCTCTAACTCAACACTTCCACAACTATATCTCTTATCGATCATCTTTCTGAATGTAGGCATCGTCTTATTATGAATAGAAATACGTAAGAGCCATTGTTGCCAACCCATATCAAAGGCCGTACTAACCCAATGCGTAAGAGCCACTATTACCAGCCCATATCAAATGTCATACCGAACCAACAAATAAGAGCCACTGTCACCAGCCCATATCAAAGGTTGTACCGACCCAACTCGTAAGAGCATACGAGCGAACATAAAATTCAAAAAACTTAAGGGTCAATAAACTCGAGCCAAAATGCAACTTAAGGACTAAGCCCGAAATAGTTAACTATAAAAGTGCCTAAGGGCATATGCGTAAGATTTTACGAGCCAACGAAACAACCCTCAGGGCCGATTTATAATCCTAAGGATTTGTCTTGAATTCCAGTTCACCTGGCCATACATCGACAAACGTATAAATTCAAAACAAAGGAAGACGACACAAGCAAAGGGAATTTATGAAAGATAAAACCAAAATGTTTCTTCTCGTGTGTATATGTGAAAAAGGACAAATCTTCATTTATAAATGTTCTCTAAGAGCATCATACATAGAATCTAAAAGAAACAGCCTAGTCTACTTCTCCCTCAAGAACTGTGGCTCGTAGGTCTCGTTCGCATTATCTTTGGAATCGGAGAAAAGGAACTTGACGTCATATTCATCCACCTTGGCCTGCTTTATCTCTTCCAAGAGTTTGAAGCCCCTAGCGTGGATCTCCTCGATTGTCTCCCTTCGAGATTTGCACCGGGTGTACTCATTGCTTTTTCTATCTCGATCGGAAGCCCCACGCAGCTTAGCTCGAGCATCAATAACATCTTTTAAATAGATAGCCGCTTTTTTATCGACCTTAGCTCGAATCTCTTCAACTTCAACCCGGGTGTCCACGACCTCAGACTTCATCTCCAAAAGCTCAAACTCGAGCCCTGTGATCATGCTCATTTGGACCAAGTTGTTTTCACGAACATTTTGGAGATGCACCTCGAGGGCAGAAGCCTTGGCCAAAGCATTCATCTTAGACACAACTTTGGCATATGCTAAGCCTTTAGCTCATCACACTCACACTTGGCCTACGCCCTAAAGACATTTAAGGTCCTATATTTTTCTCTGCAGCTAAAAATATTAAAGTATTAATCTCAAAGGGCGGAAGGAGAAATATGTAACCCCTCGGAGCAGAGGCTACATGTCCCTCGAGGTATGTTTCATAGTTCCAGCTCTGATTCCCCTCGTATCGCAGGTATACCAATTCTTCTCCCCTCTTATCAAAGCATGAGGGATTTCTCCCCATCTAAAGATTTTTGCAACCTGGTCTTATGGAGAAGCTCGGACTTAAGCTTGTCAAATGCCTACGAAAAAGGATCTCAATAAGAAAAAGAAAGTGCAAAACTGAAAATCCATTACAATCGGCCAAAACTCACCATAGTACAGAGCCACTGAGCCTCCTCAAAAGTCAAACGCGCACCTGCCGACCTGGTCTCATCGGCCTCGGGCCTCGAGAATCCCACAAAGTACCTTCGACGGGAAAGGAAGACGATAGCATAGGAGGAACCATTTCCCTAAGGCCAGAAGCCTCGGATGTTGCAGGTTCGACTAATACATCTTCTTTGGCCCTCCGGGCAGGACTTATCTCGCTATGAGCACCTTCGCCGGTGAGGGTTCCTTCTGCTTGTTATTCCTCGGTCCCGAAACCAACGACCCTTCCTCTTCTCTGAGGGGCACGACCTCGTCTTAGAAAATTCCCCAGTTCATGCGATGACAGAGTTAGTACACATAAAAGAAAGTACCTTTTCAAAGAGAGTAAAACACACAACATGTATCGTGGTGTTTTGCTTCCCATCTACCCTTGGATAGATCTCGCCACAGACGCTCATGAAAGGTCGAGCGAGCTGCCAACTTCCAAGCCCAATCTGTCAGGTTGGAGACCTCATATGACATCCACGTGACCGCTGCAAAAAAAGAAAGGAAAAGCGTCTATACAGAATCCGCCTCCATAGGAAGCAAAAATGATAGAAACAAAAGTGTACCCCTTACGTGTGAAATTTTATTTTTCAGGAAATGGCAGGAACTCCGCGGGGATAATATCGATAGTTTGTACTCAGACGAATCGATTCATCCACCCTCAGTCCCCAGCTTTATCATTATCGACGGCAAAGGGACTGGTGGATCGACATCGCAAAGTTATCATGCCTCAGTGATGAAAGGGCCGATACATCCTAATGATGTGGCTAAGGGTGAACTCAAGCCCAGCTTCCTTTGCAAAAACCTCACCATCAATACTACTCTTCAGAACGATGGGTGAACCTGTACCAGGGTAGCATGATATTTTTGACAGAAGTTGAGCACGACTCTATCTAGGGGGCCCACCATAAAGGGGTAGGTGTATACGTTCAGGAACCCCTCAACGGGAACCATGATACTCTCTTCGGGGGAAGGTACCGGCAATACCACTTCTTTCCCCATCCGTAGTCTCTCCTTACTGCCTCGAGGTGACCCTATCATATTGATGAAATGAATCTCGATGTGTATTGCCAATGGTCCTAAACATTGGGAGGTCTCTCAAGCGTAAAGTCCCTCCTCGAGAAAATACCTTACGAGATTAGCTCATCTGATGCCTGCAGTGTACCGCCAACCGAGTGGGAAGTGGAGGTGGAACTTTCTTCTTCTGGGTGAACATGCTTGGGCGTAGTAGCTATAACTGTGGTGGAACAAGAAAAGGGAAATGGGAACTTAGGCAAAAGCTTTGAATTAAAGTGGAAAAAGAACTGAAATAAGAAGGAAGAACTCTATAAAAAGAGATAGCTTCTCAAAATAACGGAATCTTCAAGATAAGGGTAAAGCAAACTCATATATTTAGCAAACGGCATTGTTAACCTACTTTCAAAGCCAATTAATTCTAATAAGGCCATTATCGCTTTCGGGGAAGTGTACAGGTGGGATCATATCGGTCATTTCACAAATGCACCATACGAATGATGTTGTATGATGCTCGAGGGGTAAAAGATTCCCATGTCAGTATAGCATCGAGGTGGTGCCCGATCTCAAGGATCCCCGACAGAATCACGATTAGCTCTAAAAGGCCATCAACACTGATCTAGCCTCAGGATTTTACCCGATCTCGAGGATATCCATAAAGATAAAACCGGGCTCTATGGAGCAATCAACATCAGTTCAGCCTCGAGGTGGTGCCCAATCTCGATGATCCCTATTACTATAACTATGAGCTCTAAAGAACTATCTGCATAAACCTAGCCTCAAGATGGTACCAAATCTCGAAGATCCCTACTATTGCAAGTGCGAGTCATTCGCCAGCTTCTTTGGTCTCGAGGCTATTTGGGCCCGAAATAAGTTTTCACTCGGAGCTTGGTCATTGATAAAGCCTCAGGGCTATCTTCACATTCAAATCAATGTAAATGGCCTCTCGATTAATTTAGCCCAGGGACCCTCTGAGTTTGGGCGTATCCTCGCTCAAGGGTCATCTATAACGCCTTAAGTCTATCTTCATTTTAAGTCCAACCCAATTTTCGCTCCATTAAAGGCTACTCAATTTCAAGCAAACTATCAGTCGTAGATTAGACGCAAGACCTAAAAGATATCTTAAAAATTCAAATGATCAAGAAAACCCATCCCTCGAGGACTGTCAATGGAGCTTAAAGGGGCTAAGTTTTATTTTAAGGAAATCTAAGGCCACGCTTTAATTCAATTTGAGCTCGGAAGTCCTGCCAACCTAAGTTTGTATCAGAATTGATCCAGGATTAGTTCGATAGATGACAAAAGGTTTATTGGGAATATCGTATTAACCATTCAAGAACCAAGGGAATACCTACATCCTGGTCTAGGATTCAAACCAAACAACAAATTCACATGCTCAGATTTTCTACAAACATAGGCAAAAGGAAATCTAACAAAAGTTAAAGGTAAATTGAAGAAGCATTTTATGTATTTATAAACGATGATTACAAAATCCCACAAGGTGTCCTTACGCAAAAACAATGAAGGAAAAAGTAATAACATCTAGAAGTATAAATATACTCTCGGGGGTACCTCCTTGGAAGCGATATCTGCGAGAACCATTTCGTTGGGGATCCCATTTCGATCTTCCAAATGGCGTCTTCAAGAATCTCAAAGAAGTAGAAAAGGATGAAGGAGAGGTTGTAGCCTATCAAAGAGCAAAAAATTTCAACAAGGAGGGAAAATTGTGGCTTGGTGAAAAATTTGGCGAGTATCGGTCTCGCCAACACTACTTTTGGGGAGCCAGTTCTTGAAACATTGCACCAGTATGGGATGAAAAAGTTAGTAGATGGCACCACCTCACTCCATGGAGAGCAAAATGAGTGAAGCCCTACAATAGGTGAAAGTTAAGGGAGATGAGCAGCAGTTATGGTCCACATATCCTCTTATACAGAGATAATTCGAAACCCCCATCTCATTATTTCGGTCCAACAAAAAAAAGTGAGTACGTTCCCACTTAGTGGAAAAAATCTCTAAAAAGAAGTCATGGCATAACTGGGAAAACCTCTACCGTATAATCCTACAACCACAGTCTTGAACCATATAGGTTAGAGTTTGGATGAGGATGAAAAGAAGAAAAAAGGTTAAAGGCTAATTGAAGAATGGCTGGATGGAGTTTTGGTTCAAGAAAACTCCCATTTATAGAAAGGTGGTAGTGTAACCGATGGTGCAATTAATGCCTTTGGGATACGTATCGACAGGCGTAATCAATGCTTTTTGAAAAACGGATCAGTGGTGATATCATCGCTTTTTAGGAAAATAAACCGACGATACATTGAATGCTTCTGGAAAGATGAACTGATGGGACATTTCAATTATTACAAAAATCTTACGTCATAAGCATGATGTCATCATGAGAGGTTCGAGGAGACTGATATCAAAATCGATTCTTATCATTTTACTCTAAGAAACATGGGGACTATCTGTATGTGGTAAAAATCAGAGGGTCCGATTTTATGGTCATTATAACGCTTCATGAGCACGTCTCCAAAGGCTCGAGACAATGGTCGAGTTTCAACCCCGAGAGATTATCAATGTTTGATCTCGGGACAGCGCAGATTAATAGTTATGATAGAAAAACAGGAAGTTCCCAAGGCATATGATTTAGGCTGACCTAGTCTACTAGGCTAGTATAAGCCTGTACCGTGGTATTGAATGGTTGTAGCAGCCATATATCTTTTTAATAAATACATTTGTACTATGTTAGGATTCTCCCTCCTATATAAAGGGGAACCCTTAACATTTTACATACAACACTCAATACAAGAACAAGAACGTTCTCCGCTCTCTAACTTAAACACATTCTCCCTTGATTTTATTGCTTATATTTATTACATTCCTTGTATTTATTGTATTTTATTAATTATTCTTCATTTATTGCTCATTATTGATCACAAAGAGCTCTTATCAAAGCTCTTAAGGTTGTTGGTACTTCGTCGGCTGTCCACATCTTAATGCCTAGCTCGTCCTCGAGACCCCGTATAACCCGGTTCGAGGCCCCGTATAACCCGATTCCATCACTTGGTTTGCTTAAACATACTACCTTCAATTTCTTATCTTATTTTCTAGTCTCACACTTAGCATCTACTGTCTAACAACAAGCATAAAAGTAAACCATGTATTTTTATAACCACAAAATCAAATTTAATTGTACTTACCATTTTCAAGATAAACAGATATATTTCCCCACTCCATTAATGAAGAAGAGTTCTTAAGTTCTAACTTCTAAATGATGCATTCAAAGTGACATTTTTGTCCACTTCCATTCACTTCTAACTTCCCGAATTTTATGTTTATGAGTTTCTGTAAAAATAGGGTAGTATTAATTTTAGTCCACGCCATAAATTATTTATATTTGGTAGCTGAGAAAGTGTATAAAACTTGTATAATTTTTGTAATATAAAATACAGAATGTACATATATACCAAAAAAATATAATTTTATGCATTTTTTCGGTTATTACTTTTACAACGGTTATACAATGTCATTTTTTCTACAAAGCCTCAAGTTAATATACAATAATAACCGAATTAACGAACTGAGTTTCAAGCTAAATATTCTTATATATTTAATAAGATTTTTAATAAAAATACAAAATTTAGATAGAATTACTGAGTTTATGGGAATCGATAACTAATGCACTAGTTCCGCCACTGTCCAGCGTCCACAATTATTGACGAAGTTACAAGCCGAAGGTTCCGAACCTCTTTGCTTGTTATAATATGTATATAAAATCAAAATCATAAATAAACATTAGTAGATAATTTTTTTTTTTTTTTGAAATCCTTTGATGAAAATTATGCATTTGCTCCTTTAGATTATTATCACTATGTTCTATCATATACTCCAATATCAGTGATATTTTTCATTTTTTTCTCTCCACTTACGAAATCTGAATGATGTATGCTGTCCAGCATACACAATTAATGGTGAAGTTACGAGCCGAAGGTTCCGAACCTCTTTGCTTGTTATAATATGTATATAAATCAAATTATTAATAAACATTAGTAGATCGTGTCTTTTTTTTTTCTTTTTTGAAATCCTTTGATGAAAGTTATGCATTTGCTCCTTTAGATTATTACCACTTCGTTCTGTCAGATACTCCAATATCAGTGACATTTTTCATTTTTTTTTCTCCACTTACAAAATCTGAATGATGTATGATGTCCAGCATCCACAATTATTGGTGAAGTTACGAGCGGAAGGTTTCAAACCTCTTTGCTTGTTATAATATGTATATAAAATCAAAATTATAAATAAACATTAGTAGATAATGTCTTTTTTTATATTTTTTTTTTGAATTCATTTGGTGAAAATTATGTATTTGCTCCGTTAGATTATTACCACTTCGTTCTGTCAGATACTCCAATATCAGTGACATTATGTATTTGCTCGGTTGGATTATTATTACTTTGTTCTGTCAGATACTCCAATATCAGTGACATTTTTTATTTTTTTTCTCTCCACTTATGAAATCTGACTTATGTATTTTTTTTTTTTTGATACAAATATTACAATAACTTTTACAACGAAAAACAGAAAAAAGCACTGTGCCTCAAAAAGCTTTCCTGCCTCGGTCGTTCCACAAAACATATAAGATCTTATCTTATATATTTTGTCCCTACAAACTTAAATGATCAAACAAAGTACATAAAAGTTGAATTATCTCAAGGACCTTTTTTTGAGAATTGTTTTGTAGTAAACTTTAACTCAATTATAATACCAGCAATATCTTTCAATTCCAGTGTAAATTATTTAAGCCTAAAGGAAGAGTTCTGTCAGTTTTGACTTGATATTATATTGTAAACACAATCATGAAGCATGAAAAAAATAATACAGATATTATTTCCTTTTCTAATTGGTCTCTCTCATATAAATTAAAATTATGTTCTAACAAACGAGTTTCCTTTATTTTGTGAAGCACGTGAGACTTTTTCCTCTGGATATTATTATCTTATAAAAAAAACAAAGATTATTTTCATTTGATATTATTTTCTCCTACTTTATATGAAGATAGTGGTGTCTGCTGCTTTATTCTTTTTCATTTTCTTTATTTTAAACGAAAAAAGAAAAAGGAAAAAAAGGTGTCTGGATAGCAAATTACCTACAAGCAAAGGAAAGTAGGAAACAAGAGGCTTTTATCTCTCATTCAATCTCTTATAATGGAGAGAGACAGCCATAAACTATTCCATGGAACTGTTACCCCAAAAAATTATAATGCCACATCTCTTTCACTGAATCATATCTCAAAATTACACACAAAAAACTCACCCACTTGATTTGTTTGTGGTACACTTAACCCATATCCCTGCATCAGATCACTTCCTTTCTCCTTTCCCAACTTCTCACATTTTTTCTGTCATTTTGGCAGCTTTCTATTTTGTATAATTTTTAGTAGTAGTATATTTGGACCACTTCTTTTCACTTACCAACTGTGTACTACTTTTTCTTGCTATAGCTCCTTTTGCTTCCACTAAGGAGGCAAATATTTAACTTGTCTACTTGCTTCTTGATTGATAACTGTTATTATGGGGTTTCCTCCTATTTCTGCTCCTTTCAGTTGTCCTTTTTATACTGTTTAATCACTTCCCTTTTACTGGGTTTTCAAGAATATTTTTGTTTTTCAGCAGTTCTTGATCTTGTCAAGTGTGTTTTTGGTTATGGAGCTGAAAATTCAAAGCGGTTCCTGAGTGGAAGAGTAAAGTTGCATATTGGGTTTGTATGAAATTATTGTAGAAATATTGAATTCTTGGGAAAATGGAGTCTTGGAGCTATCTCTCAGGGGGAAAGGGTTTCATATCAGAGGAATCAGTTTCTGTAAATGATGGAATGGGGAGAGCTAAAAATGGATTAATGGGTTGGGAATTGAAGACCCCTAGCAGCTATGTTATGTGCTCAAGTCAAGAAGGTAGTACTAATAATCAAGGATTTCCTGAATTAGGTTCTCAAAATTTGATGAGAAAAACTATGTTCGGTGACCAAAGTTTTTTTGGTTCAGTAGCAGCTAGTCCTAGTACATATTCTGGGGAAGATAAATCTAAGTCTAGTTCCAAGTTATCAAGCTCAGTTGTGGAATCAAACTCTAGAGATTCATCACTTATTGATTTGAAGCTTGGAAGATTTCCTGATCAAATAGATGCAAATGTTTACAAATCTTCCAAGATTATGCCTAATGTCTCTTGTGCTGAGTCCATTGTTCCAACCAAGAGAATGAGAGCAGGAGGTGTGAGTTCCCATCCATTTTGTCAGGTTCAAGGTTGTGGGAAGGATCTTAGCTCTTGTAAGGATTATCACAAGAGGCATAAAGTTTGTGAGGTTCACTCAAAGACAGCGAAGGTTATCGTAAACGGCATTGAGCAAAGGTTTTGTCAGCAATGTAGCAGGTTAATACTTTGCCTCCAAAGGCAGTATTCTAAATTTGGAAAAAGAGTTTCTATTAACCAATCATAGTGCAGGCTGTGCAATTAATCTATTCACTATACCCCTCAGTCTTAAAATAGTCCATTTTAATCCTTTTCATTCCAAACTACTTGTGTGTCAAATTTGTGAAATGTGTACAATCTCTTTTAGAGCATACTTTTTCAATCTCTGTGAATAATTTGATTGATAATAGCATCTTTTATTTGCTTGTTGTATAAAAATCAGCTGTTGTCTTTCTTCTTTTTGTTACAGTAAGAGATGTTCTCTTCTTTGCAGCTTATGTATATCATTCTTGATGCTTTACTTGTAGGTTCCATCTGCTGGCTGAATTTGATGATGGCAAACGGAGCTGCAGGAAACGTCTTGCAGGTCATAATGAGCGCCGAAGGAAGCCCCATACTGGTAGGCACTCGGGCTGTTTTAGTCATTTGCTGTAAAAGTAGTCCCTAGTTTTGCGTATTATAGTTTCCCTCTCTAATATGAAACTCACTAAGATGCATGACTACCAGTTTCTGGACTATTTCCTATAATCCGTTTTTTGATTAGTCCATTTTATTACCAAAATGAGCATGCTGAAATCTGTACGTGATTGAGGACTTTATCTCCTATCTATATTGCAGAGAGTTAAAAATATTAAACAAGGTATCAAAATGATTTACATCTTTCACGTTACACCAAAAAGCCAAGGATTATGAACATCTAGAATTTGTACCACTGCTCTCATCTAAAGTTCCTTTTCTTCCCCACATTCCATCCTATGCACATTGGAGAAGTACGGTAGTACCCACAGAACTTCCAGCTACTTTTTCATCCTCTGCTTCTCCAGATATTGGTAACCTTCTTTAGCTTGCTTGGGTTACCACCTCACTCCCAAAAGATTGATAAAACATACAACAGACTGCCAGGATACGGAGCAATGCAAAAACATGAGGCTCCCACTGCTTTTCACATTTGTAGTATCAGCTGCAAATGATGATCCCCTATCTATGTAGTTTTCTTGAGTAAGACTTGCTCTATGCAAAGTAATCCAAGTGAAACACACCACCTTTGTTTTTATAGGATTCTCAAGGCCACTGATTCTTTCTGCCATTTCTGAATAAAACACTGCCAAGTCTTTACAGAAACAGCCATCCTTTTCTACTGTCCAAACCAAAGTATCTGCTTTTGGAGATAGCTCTCTGATCCCTCAAGTATTCCTCAGTAGGTGAGCTAAAATTTCTAGTTACCAATCATATTCCTGAATTGAGACCGCATCTATCCCCAACTAGCTTGAGATTGAGGTGCAGTTGTTGTTGTTACAGTAGTTGTATTGCCCTTCAATTAGTAAAAAATTGTTTAATCTAAATGTTGTTGTGTATCATGGATTTTGTATAAAATATAGTTTTAAGACAACTTGTTAAATAATATAATTTTAATCGCCTCTCCCAATACTTCTTCGGCTTGCCTTTACCTCTCCTTGGACCCTCCAGAGCCAACCTGTTACACCTCCTCACCGGTGTATCTGTGTCTCTCCTCTTCACATGTTCGGGCCATCTACGTCTCGCATCCCGCATCTTGTCCTACATAGGGGCCACTCCTAGCTTGTTTCGAATAACTTCATTTCTAATTCTATCTAACTTGGTATGTGCGCACATCCATCTCAACATCCTCATTTCAGTCACCTTCATCTTTTGGACATGGGAATCTTCTTTTACATTCTGCTCTATATGGGTCATTTCATTTCATTCCAATCCTATAATTTTTTCTTAAAGATAAATTAGAGGTTCTCCAAAATTAAGTTTCTCCAGATCATACACTTATTTTTGGACTGACATATAAGTTTGTAACCAGATTAACAAACATTGGACCTAATGTAAGTGTAACAACAACTAAGCCTTAATCTCAGCTAGTATGTGATTCCTATATGGATCTTTTGACTTCGTTGTGTATTTAGTTAAGTTCACATTTTCAGATTGTAGGTCAGTTGACAGATAGGTCTGTATCATCCTCATTAACACACTCCATCATTGTAGTGTAAACACCTAAGAACGGATGCATAAGGAGGTCTACCTAGGACATAAGGAAACCATCTTAAGCGACATTCTCTTAGTTTATTTTTTATGTGCTTGCACCTTTGTTGTATATGATCATTTTTAATCTCGTGCAATCTTGTATCACTGCTCATCTGTCTCAAAATTTCTATATTTACAAAATTCATCTTGTAGATATATTGGGCTCATTCCCAAATAACATTGCGAATACACAATATTCGTACAACAATGCTAGTCTCATCGCTATTTGATTGAACTTGCATTTCATTTTTAGGTATCCTCTTATTGCATAATAATCGTGCACTTCTCCATTTCATTTATCTTCTTTAATTCCATGTGTCACATCATCTATTGCAATTCTCCTGAAAGACCAACTTGCTATTGGATTTTCAAGATTCGGGTATCACAAATCTTTTGACATGGGTTAAAATTGCAGTGCATATTAAACTAACTTAATAGTAACATATCCTTTAGTTTTTACCTTATCAATTCTTTTTTTTTAACTAACTCATTGCACAAATTCATAATGTGAAGTTTGTATCTTGTGTCCTTCATATCTTTCTCGTTTGGCATGTTGTATTGGAGGGAATTTTATATCTATGATGTTTTATGTTTCTTCCAAGCGAGTTCTGGACAACCAGGATTCAGTGTTTTCGTATTTTGCAAAATGTTTTGAGAAAATTTAAAATTCATCTGTACTGTTCCACTTACGCACTCCAGGTTTTTTCAGGTACCAGATTTCGAGGAACTTCTTTTGCGACATCATCTTTTGCTTGCCAAGACATACTTGGTGGCCGCTTTCTGAATCAGCCAAAATTTGAGATGAATGACTGGTATAAGAATGTAAAAGTTGAAGATGGTGTTGAATGTAGCCCTCAACTTGCCATGCCCTTTTCAAATGGACAGTTGCAACCAAAATCTGTTTTCACGTCATATCATGCCAAGAAACAATGTCAACCTCCCCATGATGAAGGACAACCCGCTGTAACAACGAGCAGAATTAATGAGAGTACCATCTCATCTCTGCATTATATGCGAGGATCAGATTTTGTTTCCCCTTCATTGTTCCACACCACCTCAACTGGGTCTGAAGTCTTGCATGTCTTGGACACATCTTCTACTATTCATGGGCTATCGGGGATATCAAACTGCAGCAATGCTCTCTCTCTTCTGTCATCTCAATCACGGGGCTCGTCAAATCATTCCACTGTTTTTCGTGCCACCCATCCCCTGATTTCCCCAAGCAATAATTCGCGTTACAGTGTGACTCAAGCATCTAAAGAAGTCCTGGGACTTGGTCCTCAGGATTCAGCAGGTAGAATGTCCAACACATTCAATTCATCTGGGGTCAATTCTGCAGAAGGTGGACTGGACCAGATACTATTTCCTAGCAACACTTGTGGCGTCAATGGGATCATTCAAGGTCCAAATTTTGTGAACAAGGATCAACTTTCTTGTGAAGATGGACCCACTATCGATTTGCTCCAGTTGTCATCTCAGCTTCAGCGTGTGGAGCATCAAAGGCTTTCCATTCAAGTGAAGCAGGGCAGCAACACTTTTCCCAGCCTCAGAATCACTTGAGCAGGTAGAAAAATGTTATGTATCACTATCAGAGTTTTCCCTTACTATATTTCATATTTTTTATGGTTATTGAATTACCTTTCTCTGTTAGCTTCAATAACTATATGCCTTGCTGTTATTTTTGGCACAAGTCTTTGCAACTGGATGAAATATCACTTTCTTGTCAAGCTACATTCTTAGATTTTCACCTACAATTATTTTTCATATTTCTTATTCATATGCACCTCTATGTTACCTGCTAGGACTGTGAAGGTGTCAGATTAAATTTTTATTGTCAACTTCCAATATCGGCTGTTCCTATCTTAATTAGTATTGGACGTCCCATGTGGATGCTTATCTTGTATGCAAAAGCAGGAGGCCTGTAGATTCTGTTTCAATGCAAGCTGGGATCTAATAATTTTTGTACATTTTTCTTGTTTTACTCATTCCGTTTTTCTTTTCTGAGGTCCAAAGGTGGATAATTCTTCTAGTGCCTCTGGCAGATTGTTACTAATCTGTCTAATAAAGTTGTTAGCATCATTAGTCCAGGCAAATGAGTATTGCATGAGTAATATTGCCCTTCTTGCCCTAAATTGAACTTGCTGTCTGCAGATTCAAATATCTGGATTGACGTCAAAATTGTTGGCTGCTGAACAGCTAAAGTGTGCAGCAACTCAGGCAAGAAGCAGCCAGCTTTTCCAGCTAACAGAGGTGGGAGCATAAGGAAGCAAGTCTTGGGAATCTTGGATGTTCATTTCTTTGTTGTTCATCTCTTTCTCTTTTTGTTACTTTCCTCTCGATGCTGTCTCATTCAATAATAATGTGTTTCTTTCTCTTGGATTATTGACAAATATAATCATGATTCGTAGTCAAGTTGGTTTTGTGTACGGAATTATCCACCCTTTTTGTAGTTTTATGTGCTTCATTCCTTTGGTATGGACTAGTTGAGCAGGTACTTCATGAACAGTTTGATGAATTGCTCATTGCAAAGAATTGCATGATTTGTATGGTAATGTTGCCTTGGAAACTTTATTTTCTCGGTTCATCAGAAAGAGTATTTGCACAAAATCATGTTATAGGTGAAATGGTGTGAATTTTGGTTGACCATAGAAGAAAATTATGCCCCTAGCTATCTCCCAACTTCCTTTTTTCTTATGTCAAATGAAACAAGGGAAGGAAAACTATTAATGCTGAGGAGCGCCATTCGGGCATTTGGTGTAATATTGCAGTTATATGCTTTTAGCTAGTCAGTTGTAGAACATTAATTGTACTCCTTCCGTTTCAATTTATGTGAACTTATTTTCTTTTTAATCCGTGCCAAAAAGAATGATCACTTTTCTTATTTGGAAACAATTTACCTTTATGCAATGATTTATAGCCACACAAAATAAAGGTACATCATTTTACACCACAAGATCAAAAGTCTTCTCTCTTTTCTTAAACTCCGTGTCCAGTCAAATGGATTCACATAAATTGAAACGGAGGGAGTATTATATTTTAAGAGATTAAAAGACCAAGTCAAATTGCTGTATCTGATTCACTATCTTCCGAGTCCAAGTTGTGGTTGTGTCGATTGATGTTGTTATGTTTTATCTCCAAAGATATAGCCACACTGCCAAGGCCCATCATTGATGAACTGAATTGGATAGTCTTTATTGATTTGTATGGTTAACCTTCTGGAGATTACACTTTGATATAAAATTTTGTGTTTGAAGTTTACAATCAAGTCGTTGTAGTATAGTGGTAAGTATTCCCGCCTGTCACGCGGGTGACCCGGGTTCGATCCCCGGCAACGGCGTTTCTTTTGTTTTGATCCCTAAAGTTTACGTCAGCTTTGACACGCTTTTCAGTCTTAAAATTTTAATTTCCAGACATGTACGCTAACTGTATTTTCTTCAGGGTCTCAATATTTAGATCATCATAAATTTTCCTACTATCCACCCATTTTGCCTATCTATCTAATTAGCTGTAAAAATAGAGAAAGAAATGCCAATTTTTTGGCTGCTGTTACATTCTATTTCTTAAAACATCTTTTTCGTTTTAACATTGTTGCTATTATTCCTAATTTATTGCCTAGTCAATCGTGTATGCTTAAGTATTCCATATTCAGATAGGTTTATTGATATTATGATGTCCCAGTTGATGATTTCTCTTAGGCCAATCTGTTTTTTCTCCTTTGACTTTTCCATTCAGAAAGTTTGCTGCTGGCCAAACATTATGGAAATTTTGAGAACACAACAAAAGCCAACTTGCTAAAGAATATGCTTCTGGAAACTCAAAACAGTCGGCAGGCAAGTAATAATAATGGTTTTGATTAAATTAAATGACATACTCGCATAGATATTGTCCTCAACTCTTCGGACATAACAAGATTAACAACCTCCGTGCTACAAAATATAATTAAAACGACAAAAAGCTTGAACTGAGAAGACAAGGAAAACTATGAGTTAACCCTATTGATCTATTTTGAGCTGCCATTGGGTAATTTGGTGGCAGCAGCCGCAGCAGATGGATTGAGCTCATCCCATGCTTCAATCCATGTGATCATAGCATCTGCCAGCTTGTTAAAGTAATCATCCACTTTGCCGAGTTTTGCCTTCACCTGTTTGGAGAGTTCAAGGTAGCATTTCTGGACAGAGGTGCAGTCCTTTGGAAGGGTAACAGATTGGAAGAATGGAATCAGCTCCTCTTGCCAGTAAATACCCTTGTATTCCTTCTTCAGGTTCACAAATGGATTGCTGGCCTTGCTGTGCCAGATGTATGGTAGACCTGTCTTGACTCCCAATCCTAAGTGATCACAGATAACCTGCACAAACAAGAAATTCCATTTCATCTTTGGTGTAAAATACTAAACGATACAACACTGTAGGTAGTATCAGAGACGGATGCAGCCTTTGAACAATGTGTGTATGTGTGTGACAAACCACTAAAAATTGAACAAACATTTAATTGTGAACCGATAACTTTAAAGCACAATAAGTTTAGTTCAGTCTATAAACTCTAAAGATTAAACACATCAAGCTTTAATCCTGGATCGGCTTCTGGATAGTATAATCCCAAACAGAGGCGTCTTAAAGGGTGGTCAATTGACTACGGGTAAAATATTAGGTTCATAGGTATATAATATATACGGAACACCCTTTGTCTTGTCGAGAATTTTTTTCACCTCTTTCAAGTTTGAACACCCTTGGGTAAATTTAATGGTTTCTCCCAAAGCAAAAAATGCTGGTAACGAAACAATTAGCAGTACCTTGGTGCACCAACCAGCCCACATATCGTCGTAGCGTCCAATAGGCTGTCCATCGCCCATGAGTCCAAAGTACATAGCAGGGCCAATCAACTCACGGTCGAATGCCAAGTTCATGCCACACATGGGGAAGAGGGTTCCTTTTGGGATTGTCATAACAGCATCAACATACCTGAAAAACACAACACACGAGTTAAGACCTTGGCATTAAGGAGTCAAGATCAAGAAAATTTAAGTGTAGGATGGCATTGATACCTGGTGTTCCTTTCAAGAGGCTTGACAAGCTGGGTAGGTGCATCATAATCAGGGATGTTGAGCCAGAGACCATGTGAAACTGCAGTAGGTACACCTTCACGGAGACTGAATGGGTACCCACGCACAAAATCTGCACCCTCTCTGTACGGATCATACAATGTGTTGAAGAAAAATGGACTTGATGGGGACAACAGATTCTTAATGTGTTGCTCAAGTGCATTAATTTCCTTGCCAGTTGGATCCTTGGCTACCTGCAAATTAATAAAAAAATACCAATACAGTTTAATACAACATACACCACTTCTCTCCTCAATTTAAAGCACTAAAATTAAGCAAGAGACCTGTTACAAAAATCTTGAAATCCATAATCAAAGTTCCACTACTATAGAAATATTTCCTTTTCAAATATATAATCAATTAATCATAAAGACTCAGAGCAATTAGAGAGCATTTGACACAATACTACAACAATAACAGCAACCCTCTGCTGTTTCTGGAAGAGCCTCAGCATTTGACACAATGCAACAAAATTTACTGTTATACATTCAGAACAAGTTACAATTAAGAATTTACATCAGATCCACTCTAACATGAAACAACTAACAAAGATTAACACTTCATTCAAAATCTCTTAAATAGGTTAGCAGATCGAGTGTCTCATTCCCACAAAACAGGAGTAAGAAATCAAAATTCAATGTGCCATACCAGGCGGATAACCAAAATCCAACTTTTATAACGCTTAATTACATCGAAACAGAAAATAAAAATCCAATCTTTGACATACAAAATTCAGCAGATCAAAAACCTACTAGAGCAGTAAATACACAACTAAAAACAATTTCAAAAAGCGGCGGCACAATCCACATGAATTTTTTTAAAAGAGAGAAATCTTACAAAGCAATCGTCGTCAATGGTGTAGATGTACTTCTTTTTGGAGACCATATAACCAAAGCAACGGCAAGCGGAATCCTTGAAAGAGATACAAGAAGCCTTAGGACCCAGAATTTTGTTAATGTCATTACGATTATAAAGCTCGTAATCGAAACCCTCAGGGACCTTAATGACCTTAGAAGGGTCACCATCTTGAACAATAATAAGATGATAAGATTGGAAAAAAGGCCTCCACTGCTCAAGGAAATCAAGGTTTCTGATAGTTGGAATAACTATGTCAAGCTCATCTTTCAGAAGAGGGGTTGGAGTAACAGAAGCACAAGCTTTTGCCATTTGTGTTAATGGAAATAAATAAATTGTGAAGAGGTGTAAAGAAGAGCGGAGTTTATATAGATAGAGAAAAATAAAGAGAGAATTCAAAGGGAAGGGGTGGTGCCCATGTTGTGTCCGCCTACAAGTGAAACTCCTGAATAAAGAGAGCGGTGGCACGTGATGTAACCATGTCATCAAAGCGTTACTTGTCAATTAGAAAAAAAGGGCCGGTCCAACCCTATTAATACGCAACAAATTTTATTGTTTAAAATTAATGTTACTTATACATTACTTTCCTTCTATCAATAAAATAACCAGATTCAATGTAACATTTTCGAAATATTGAATTGTGATTAAAACCTGAATTTTTTGCACTACTTAAATAAAATTTCATTCGGCTCCCCTACAAAGTAAATGCTGTCATAACAAATATGACAGACAAATTATCATAGACTTTCTTGTTGTTGCTGCGTAGGTCGAAATCTGACTAGACAAGAATCTACATGAAGAGGAACGGCAAAAAGTCACTTGGGCCAAACACGTATTCATACAACACTATAACAACACGTACATAGGCCACTATCAAGGTCATGTTTTCAGAGAGTAAACCGATAATACAGTCAAATGACTTAGATGGTATAATTAATGATCGTTGGGTAAATGAGAATACCTAGTATATAAACTAAGTGGAAAAAAAATGTGAGCTAAAACAAACTCACACAGACAGACAGACATATTTTCAGAGAAGGAGAGAGATCTTCTTCTCTTTCTCCCTGCTAAAGAAAAAGAAGCAAGGAAGCTCAGATCCTCAGTATACATCGTTAGTCTCATCATATTAAACGGGGGAGGGGGGGTCAACCTTGTTAAAGATCGGTGACCCTTTTGATCTATGTATTATTCACTATTCTTCAATGTTATGAAAATTACCATACTATTCTTACATTACGGGATTCAATTATTGCTATGATTAAATTTATGTTTCACTATGCTTGCTTGTTCTTGTCTTTCGCCTCAATCTATGAAATATTATCTTTCGCTAGGATTGCCTCAAATCTTCCTATTTAATTAATTTATGAAAAGATGTAAAACTTTTTAGTCAAACACTGGCAAAATCAAATTTACATGACATAGTTATTTAATCTAAAGTTGATCCGCCAAAACTCATCCCAAATATTGAAAACTTATTTAATACTAGGGCATTTCTCATTTAAATCGCATTTCTTCAGTGGGTTTTTTCCGAGTAATAGTTTTATCTTTAGGATAAACAACGACAACACCATGACTATGTAAACCATTTTATTCAATTAGTTGAGAATATTGAGTCGTATGGTAAAGTTTGAAGTTAAGGTATTTAGTTGTATAAAACTTTTAGGAAATAACACGGTTGACAGAAAGTACAGAGCTTGACTAATTCAATGATCTATTCTTTCATCAAGTTGAAAATTGATGATAACTTTTGATTGTAACACATTTCAACTTTAATTGACTAATAAGCTAAAGGCAAAGAAGACTTGTAATGACTTCCGATATGAGAAAAGGACCATCTTCTAATGAGTTCCCATGTTATTATTATATTAAGGAGAGCAAGGCCTCCTATGATTAGTTATAATTTAACTAGAAAACATTATATTTCATAAAATTTAATGCATTTTTATTTTGTTAAGGCGCAATTGAAGTAGTAGAAAAAAATAAAACGTATGGGAGGGGGGAAACGTGCAAGACCGGCGTTAGAACGGGACGTGTCGGAACGTAAGGGGGCTGGGGCCTTTGAGGTGGGCCGCCCAATTAGTCAGTCTTTGCTCTTTGGAACTTATTGCGCTGCCGATGGCTTTTATGTTTTTAGCTTAACTACGAAAAGAAGTGGTAGGCTCACTTCCATCATTTTTCATGGTCCCTACTGGCTTTTCACTGCCCACGTGGCAACCTACCCAAGATTCAGCCAACAAAATCACCCCGCTATAAACCCAGTTTGAAACTTGAATTCGTATTTCAAAAATCTACTAATATGCAATCGATTCAAAAATTAAGTAAAAATCAAAATTGGTTTTCCAACCCGCACATCTGGAGCTCTGTGTACCCACAAAATTCCACTTTTCTCATTAACTCTTTTAACCTTTTCGTTTTCACATGAGGCCATTTTTTCTGAATTACGAAATTTGCCTAATCATACAAACACTATAAAGGTCCACGGTGATATATAGGATCAACAATGCAGTCATTCTAGTCCATGGAAAATGAATTTTGTACAAATGTACATTAAGGAATAAAGGGAAACTGCCGGTTGGTCTGGTAGTTTACCTAAATCTATATAGCCACCGACAGCGGGGTAAAACAAATATAGCCACCGCTCACCGACATAAGCAGCGGCATAGCTAGAACTTCTTTGGGGATCTTCCCAACAAACATTGTAAATCTCTGCACAATATCGGATTGACTACATAATTGGCCTTATGGCCAAATCTAGTTGTCAGGCCTACTATTCAAAAAATTGCAGAAATATAACACTTTTTTGTGATCCTCTTTAACTATTGACGGGGTTTGTCCTCGTGGTAGATATATAAGGTTAAAAAGTTAAAAATGTTACCGAAGGGCAATAGTTGTTAAATCTGAAGTTTTCTCCATGAATAAGCGGAGACAAAACTTTTAAGACTATCCATTTTGAAGGTTATTTGTGTATTTCACCTGTACTATTGGAACATAACAGGCAAAAGGAGAATGCTCCAAATATGAACTCACACGCCCTTGTGTGTCGAAAATTTACAGTTATGTTATGGAAAATGGAAATTGAGTTCAAATTCTCGAATTTCAAACTCTGGTTTGTATTGGTCAAGATTAGGTCTAATTTAGAGAATACAGACGGACGAGTTGAGGCCGGGGTCGAAATAAAGTACGGTCCAATAGCGAGGTCTCCCTCAAAGGGGAAACCAGTGCTGAGGTCAATTAGAGAGCAAACGGCTGCAATTGTTAGAATATTCTCCACATTGTACATTTTTAAGTGTTTTCTAGGTATGTCCCTTATGAAAAGGAAAAGAAATGAAAGAAAGGGGAATTTGGGAAATAAGAAAAGAATCTTATAAATAGTTGACTATCAAAATATATAATTATTTTGTCTTGTCTTTCTTATTTGATTCCTTCACATAATATTCCTATTCAGTTCACAAGATCCAAGAACACGTAGTTCACTTTCATTGTTTGTTGTCACACATTATAGTCAGAGGAAGAAATCATCCAGCTCACTAAACATTTGGGTGACAAGTTCCTTCTTATTACATTTAATGCCATTCATCACATTTATTGTACGTTTTCCTCCTCATATCTCTTACTAGTCATTGAGCATTAACTCGGTGTGTGTTGATTTGGACACAGTTCCACGCCGTCCAAATTGTTCAATTTCGGATATGGAATTTATTACTTTTATCTAGGATTCACCCCTTGTCTATTTATTAAATTGGTTTAACTAAAAATGTCTAAACAAATTTTATCAAATAATTTATCGTTGTCTGTGGGGAGGTCCTAGTTAGAGAGTTTCATTTCTAGATCTAAAAACAAAGTACACAAGTCTTTTTTTTCCTTTTCCTTGTTTGCACAAGCTAACAATGGCAGAAAAGGGAGTCCTAGTTAGAGAGTTTCATTTCTAGATCTAAAAACAAAGTACATAAGTCTTTTTTTTTTTTTTCTATTTTCCTTGTTTGCACAAGCTAACAATGGCAGAAAAGGGAGAGGAAATACTAAAAGCAGGTGTCACTGCCAATCTCCTAGGCACCATTAACGAGGTGGACATGGACGACGAGAAGAACATGACGCCGAGCGTCTCACCCAAGCAAAGTGGTTCCCTTCCTCCTCGTGGGAATGTAACCGCTTCACATGAGAAGGGAGCTTCCACGTCCACGACGAAAGAAGTGCCTCACGCAGTGAGAAAGTTATTGGAGGTGTGGCTGACAAGTAACCTAAGTAGTATACTCAACAAACCTGCTCAAGGGGCGAGTAGGAACACCGTACAAGTTGGCACCCCAATAACCATTAACGAGCAACCCACTCCTCCCCCAAGAGGTAACCCTTACACTGATGTTGATACAAGTAACGACACCCTCGTAACCATTCTAAAGAAAATGGGGAATGAGAATAAAGAGCTCCGTGACCAAATGAGGGAGCACCAATATAGAGTTGATAAGATAACATGAGCCCCGAAACTTCTGCCAAAACAGGATGTCGGTCGGTTCGTGGAGCAGCTATACAATGAGGAGGCAGCCCTACATGCCATATTGAAAACCTTCAAAATAACACCATACCTGAAAATATACGACGGCACAACAGACCCCGTAGACCATATCATTCATTACGCCACGGCGGGTAAAAGGCAACTACCCCTCGAAAGAGCAGGTACCGTTGGTACTACTAAAGAAGTTTGGTGAAACCCTAATAGGAGGAGCCTTAACATGAAACTCACAACTACCAGCACGCTCCATAATGACATTCTAGGAAATGGCCGACAAGTTCGCCATCACCCATGCCGGGGCCAAGAAAGCAGAAGCCAGAGTGAACGACATATTCGCCATAAAACAATAGCTTGGCGAAGGGCTCAGGGACTTCCTCACCCGTTTCAACAGAATAAGAATGAACCTGGCAATCAAATCAGAAGGGATGGTGGTAGTGGCCTTTCAAAACGGATTAAACAGGAACGGATGAGGGCGACCAGAAAACTATTAAGTAGACTCATGAAATAGCCTCCCACCATCTGGGAAGAAATCCACAACGCTTACTGAGCCGAGGTGAGAATAGATGAGGACAACCTTAATGATCCAACCCAACGGTTAACGACAGTCCAAGTGGAATCAAGGAAAGATCGACGGAACGACAGCCAAAAAGAGCACGTAGGTTCACACCTTAACCGGGAAAGGTACCAGTCAAACATTAGAATGACCGTCCCACCACCTCCCCTCAAGCCGAAGGGTCGCCCAATCCACAAACGAGAACTCACCGAAATGAATGAGGTATGCCTCCACTTTTATTTGCTCACAAATTTGTATATCTCCTTTAGAAATAGTTTACGCCCTAGAGAAGCTCGGTCCTAAGGTGAAATGGCCACAAAATATAAAGTCGAACCCAAATTCCAGAAAGTTGAATACCCTCTACGAGTTCTATCAGGAACGAGGCCACAAGGCCGATGATTGCATAGCCCTAAGACAAGAAATAGTGAACATGCTTTACCAAGGACATTCAAAGGAGCTGATGATCGACCAAGGGAGGGCCAATTTCACTCGTAGATGAGAACCACACAAAGAACCCCAAAACACACCCCCACCCGCTCCATTAAAATGATTATCACCGGAGGCGGTGAAGTAACAGTAAACCATGTGAATTTCACCACCACACACAAATTAAAATAGTCAATTACCATGAACGGTATGATGACCTCGAAGACAGTATCACCTTCGATAAGTCTGATGCCCACGGTTTGACCTTTCCTCATTTCAATGCTCTTGTCATTACTTTACGAATTTCAGATACCGATGTAAAAAGAATCATGGTAGATGATGGGAGTGGTGCGTATATATCCACCCCAGGGTTCTAACATAATTGAGACTCGAGGATAAGATAGTACCACGCTTTATAACACTAATAGTTTTTAAAAATGTAGTTGAAAAAACCTCCGGAGATATAACATTGTCCGTCCTGGCCGGGGGCGTCACCTTGGAAAAAACATTCCATGTTATGAACCAAGACACCGCCTATAACACCATTATAGGGCGACTCTAGATACAAGCCATGAGGGCCATCCCGTCCAGTTTATACAAGGTCATCAAGATCCCTACCCCATGGGGAATATTCAGCATTTGCGGTGAACAACACACAGCTCAAGAATGCTATCGCATCTCTAAAGATTTCACATACACCCAACAGTTAAGAGAGGAGGGATCAGGAGAATTATCGAAGTTGGGGCCCAAGTAATACGAACAAACATACGTCATTAGAGACCCGGAGGTCGTGAAAGCTTCAATCTCGTCCAACTAAATGAAAGAGACCATAACCTACATCAACCACAAACTCAGAGAACCGGTTAAATTCCATAAATTTTTAATTAACAACACCGGTCTGTTTGCTTTCTCCCATCAAGATATACCAGGTATCCCGAAAGACATTGCAACACACAAGCTAAATGTCGATCCACTCTACCCGTTGGTCAAAGCATAGCAACCCAAACTGCGGCACCAAACTCGAGCCTTTGAGCAACAAGTTTAAATCCGTGGGGATCTCGATGAAGCAAGACCTTCCCTCTGCGCGCACAACCAAATTTGTAAACCCTTCCCGGAACATGCAGATGTCCTCGGAGTCCAAATCAGACTCGGACTCATACTCTTCTCACGCAGTGTCTCTTCATCCTCCTACCACTGAAAAGGCAGAGTTACCCGCCATAAACGCCAATGGAATGATTGGCTCACTAACCTCAGCAGCCGCTGAGGAACTACCCCCTATCTCAATGACATGAGTCACTAACTGATTCGTCGAAGCAATAGTATCACCATGGCCTAAGCCATCCAGGTCAACCCCCATTGTTTGTTCGCTCTAAAGGGCGGGTGCTGCGGCTGCACTCTCTTCCGCATCCATTGGAGGAGAATCCTAGTTAGTTACCATAGGAGAAGCCGGCATGAACACAATCTTGCGCCTAATCAACGGCCTCTCCTCCTCCTCTCCACCTACGGGAGATTTTACTCTAGGGCGCACAACCCCCGATGGCCCCTCATCCCGAAGTGCGGCCCATGGTGGGGAAGGAGCCGCTGAAGATTCAACCGACATCGCCCTCGGTACGGAGCATGGTACTGGTGCTACAATAAGCCGAGCAACTGCACCCGGCCGCTAGAAGGCCAATTGAGGAGCCCTGCCACGACGTGCCCTCCCTGTCATAGAAAAGTAAAGTTGGTAAACAAAACTGAATCAAAGCAGAACAAAGGAAACAACTTCTCACATGTAGTAGGCATGTGGCCATGCCTCTCCCAGAAAAATGCCCATATGCGTATCCCCTTGGTATGAGGGAGCACGGCCTCAACCCACCCCTGTATCCCAACTAACGGAGCCGGTGGTGTCTTTTCGGCTACAAAATTGACACGAGTTATCACTCACGAATGCGAGACATAAGAAAAAAAAGAAAAATGAATACGACGATAAAGGAACTTACATGCATGGTTCCAAGCCTCTGGAACCCAGTGGGGCACACCACCAAATGCTCAGTCCTCATGTAAGAGAAATGCTCAAAAGGGCGGGGGTCGACCTCATCATCCAGTGTCGCAGTAAGGCCCCTCGACCCATAAGGGCAGGCCCAAAGCATGGTGCCAAAAACTTTCTAGGGAGCGTAGAGACTGGGCAAGTGCTGCAGTGTGACCACCCTACCGGCCAGTTCTCCATACTTGATAAACATCGCCAATAATTTATAGAGAGAAGAAGTGAGCTGACCCGGGCAAATCCCGTAGTAACGATAGAAATCCACCACCAGTATTAGCAGAAGAATCTTACACCCCAACATGAAGGGATAGACATAAATATGCAGTATCCCCTATGGTCGGTGTGGACCCTCTCCTCGGTTCGAGCGAGAATGATGTCTGCATGGGTGGGGATGACCCCCTATTCCCGTAATCGGGCCATCCTAATTTCCCCCATTAGTGGAGCTTCATTCACCGGGTCCTCTCCACCATCGATGGTGAAATCAATCACCGAATCTCCGGGCTGAGGAACTACCTCGTCAACTAATGGAACTTCTCCGGTCTCTATCTGTTATGCACCTCCTATTTCCGGAGGTAGCCCTTTAACTACCGAAGAATTGACCGAAAATTCATCGGAAGAACATCGTGGGAAGAGCTGCCTGCCATTATTGATCTACTAAAGAGACAAGAATAGAATTAGATGGGCAAGACAAAGGTTATCACAATCAAGGAAGAAAGGAGAAGATGAATTAGCAGAATGAAAAAGTTTCTTCAGAATCACTCTCAGATGAACAATGAAGATATGAGAAATGAATGCCTCAACCTACCTTTATAGGCAACATAAATGGCTTTCGCTAAATCCAATAGCCATCATTAACTGCATGACCAACCATAAAATAGTTCGGTTCTGCCAAAGCATGCGTCATTATGATAAGCTCCACGAAGCGACTTCTCAGCCACCCGCCAACGTCTCGTCGTTGGAATAATCACAACGGCCTACGAACGCTGAAAGAATGTATCATGCACCTTTAAAATTCTGGACGTTACCAAAAGCGTACCTGGCGCATAATTATTCCCCTCGGCCGCATCGCATATGGACCGTCCCTCATTGTCAATGATTATGATGACAAACAAATACGAGGACCAGAACGTAAGAAAGTTTTGTCTCTCTCTAATTGTGTAAAAACATCATATATTTTCACCGAGAAGAGGTGTTTCGCCTTGACTGTATGGCAAATTAGTAATGTGATAACCTGACGCCGACATTCTATGAGGTTCGGGCCATCGCCAAAAGAATTTGGTCTCGACCAAAGCAATAGTCGACCCTCTTATTCGAGTTTTTCAGATCACAATCAATGAAGTCCGCTCATCGAGCTTGGTCGAAGCACGACCACGATAAGCGGAGGGACTAACTGTATGGGTCAGAATATGACCCCACGATAGTTAACGAAGTTAATCTCATCTTGAGCTAATCCATAATTAATAAGCTGTATGACCACTTATTCATAATATTATTCGACTCTTATTCGATTGGATCCACGAAGGCAAAACCTATCCATTCCCCCATGGGGACGAAATCTCCGTGTGGTCACGACCACTTACTGCTAGATCACGGAGATCACAACTATAAATACTAGAAGAATAAACCCTAGAAGGGGGACTTCTTCTTGACCACTAATCTCCAGAAAGAAGAAGAGATAGGATTGACAAAAGCACCCATCCTGGGGGAAGATAAAACTCCATTGTAAGGCTCTGAGCCTCTTAATGGAGAGGCAAACCAAACCAATATTATCAATAAAAGTTGTTAATGCTTCTTCTCCTAATCACGAGTATTTATTATCATTTCTTTCAATTGGTTCATGGATTATTACGATTTGATATGATTTGCTCGTAACTCATATATATTGTTTTTTATTCACAAAGTATATGATAACTTTTGAGCAAACAATTTGCGCCGTTTGTGAGGATTTCCTAGCAAAATCACGTAGTTCTTCCCTTGACCAAAAGGAAAGAATGTGTCATACGCCTTCAAAATTCTGGACGTTACCAAAAACGTACACAACGTATACTTATTCCCCTTGGCGGCATCGCATACGGCCCGCCCCCATCGTCAACGATTATGATCCCAAACAAATGCAAGGACCAGAACGTAACGAAGTTCGATCTCGCTCGAATTATGTTAAAACATCATATATCTTCACCAAGAAGAGGCGTTTCATCTTGACTATACGGCAACTTGGTAATGTGATAACATGACACCAACATTCTATAAGGTTCGGGCCATCGCCAGAAAGATTTCGATCTCGACCAAAGCAATTACCGACCCCCTTATTCGAGTTTTTTAGATCATAATCGATGAAATCTGCTCATCGAGCTCGGCCAAAGCGCAACCTCGATAAGCGGATGTACTAACTGTATGGGTCAAAATCCAACCCCACGATAATTAACGAAGTTAATATCATAGTCGGCTAATCGATAATTAATATGTGGTATGACCAATTATTCGTAACATTATTCGACTCTTATTCGGTTGGATCCATGAAGGCAAGGCCTATCTATTCTCCCATGGGAACGAAACCTTAGCGTGGTCACGGCCATTTTCTGCTACCTCACGGAGCTCACAACTATAAATACTAGAAGAATAAACCCTAGAAGGGGGAATTCTTCTTGACCACTATTCTCCAGAAAAAAGAAGAGAGAGGAGAGAGAAAAACACCCATCCTAAGGGAATATAAAACTCCATTATAAGGCTCTGAACCTCTTCATGGAGAGGCAGACCAAACCAATATTATCTTTAAAAGTTGCTAATGCTTCTTCTCCTAATCTCGAGTATTTGTTATCATTTCTTTCAATTGGTTCATGGATTATTACGATTTGCTATGATTTGCTCATAACTCATATATATTGTTTTGTATTTACAAACTGTATGATAACTTTTAAGTAAACAATTTGCGCCGTCTGTGGGGATTTCCTAGCAATATCGCATAGTTCTTCCCTGGACCAAAAGGAAAGAATGTGTCGTACGCGTTCAAAATTCTGGACATCAACAAAAGCATACTCGGTGCATACTTATTCCTCTCGGCCGCATCGCATACGGTCCGTCCCCCGTCGTCAACGATTACGATCCCAAACAAATGCGAGGACTAGAATGTAACAAAGTTTGGTCTCGCTCGAATTGTGTTAAAAAGTCATATATTATCGTCAAGAAGAGGCATTCCGTCTTGACTATATGGAAACATGGTAATGTGATAACATGACATCAACATTCTACGAGGTTCGGGCTATCGCCAAAAAGAATTCGATCTTGACCAAAGCAATAGCCGACCCCCTTATTCGAGTTTTTCATATCACAATCGATGAAATTCGCTCATCGAGCTCGGCCGAAGCACGACCACGATAAGCGAAGGGACTAACTATATGGGTCAGAATCGGACCCCATGATAATTAACGAAGTTAATCTCATCTTGAGCTAATACATAAATAGAAAGTGGTATGACCACTTATTCATAACATTATTCGACTTTTATTCGGTTGGATCCACAAAGGCAAGGCCTATCCATTTCCCCATAGGGACGAAACCTCAGCGTGGTCACGACCACTTACTGCTAACTCACGGAGCTCACAACTATAAATACTAGAAGAATAAACCCTAGAAGGGGAACTTCTTCTTGACCACTATTCTCCGGGAAAAAAAGAAGAGAGAGGATAGACAAAAGCACCCATCCTGGGGGAAGATAAAACTCCACTATAAGGCTCTGAACCTCTTCATGGAGAGGCAGACCAAACCAATATTATCAATAAAAGTTGTTAATGCTTCTTCTCCTAATCTTGAGCATTTGTTATCATTTCTTTCAATTGGTTCATGAATTATTATGATTTGCTATGATTTGCCCATAAAGCATATATATTGTTTTGTATTCACAAAGAGTATGATAACTTTTGAGCAAACAGTTCCTAAACTTGTACGACTAGATGGAATTGTATGTACGAAAGTTTAGTTGTTGCATATAAATATGAAAACCCAATAAATGCAACATTTAATGCTCGTATTTATTGTGAGGATAATGATAAAATCCTTACAAATCAATATTGGACTAATGTTAAAATTCTTATGGATTTTTTAGAACAATTTCATATTGCTAATTGTTTGGGCAATATTATCCTACTATTTCAAAATGTTTAGATTATATTGCATCACTATGTGATTTGTTTGCTCAATTTTCAGAGAGTGGGGTAATTTATCAACTTGCTATAAATGCAATGAAAGTAAAGTTTACAAAATATATTTTTTCCTATCCCCCTATTTATGGTGTTGCTACCATGTTAAATCCTACCATGAAATTAGCAGGTCCTTACTTTTGGTATTCAAATATTTATAGGGCTTTAGATCTTTCAAACAAGGAATTAACTACACTTGCAGATGCTAAAGCCTCAATTAAAATAAATTCTCAAACAATCTATAATGCTTATCAACAAGCCTTAGATCATACTAGACCAAATGTTCCAACTCCTACTTCGTCTAGTTCGCAATAATAAAAAAGAACTGCAGGCATAAAAGCACTTAGTTCTTGGATGGAGTTCAGGGGTTCTCAAGGTAATAATATTGATGATACTTCACATTTATATGAGCTTCAAGTTTATTTTCCGCAGGGCCTTGAAAAAGAGAATACAAACGACACCTTTGATCTTTTGGAATGGTGGGAGGCCGGAGAAAAAAACTTTTCTTTCAAGGATGGCTATGCGTTCAAGCTTCAACAGTGGCATCAGAGAGCGCTTTCAGTCAAGCGAGACTTCAAATAGGTGATCATTGAGCGTCTATGAGAGGGAGCTTAGAAAAATTAATACTCTTCAGAGATTGGATCCGTTCGGAAGGAAGAAATTTTGGACTTGCTGAATCACAATCGGAGATAGACGAAGCTTATAAATAAATGCTAGTGGAACTTGCGGAGGATGCTGTTTCATACGGAAGCGGTGATGAACAAGCTTCTTTTCCGTCACCACCAATGGAAATTCCTCCGAACCTTGAAAGATTTATAAAATTTGTTAGAGATAATATGTAGACTAATATGTAACTTGTATTATGGCACATCTTCAATAGTTTTTTCCTTATAATGGTGGTATTATTACCTTATTGTGCTCATTCCATTGGGGGAGGAAAACTAAGAAAGATATTGCCATTTTTGTTAATGTCGTAATAACAAAAATTGTATGGCATCCCCTTGAATATCTCTTTGCAATTTTTTGTTTTGTTTTTAGGTTTGACTCTTTAGAAGATTTAAGTTACAATTTTATAATATATTTACAAGAGATTATAAATATATACAAGAGATTATATATATAAGGCGATGTGTAACTTGTATTATAAGGCGATATATAATCTGTATATATTATATATACACACATACAATAAGAAAACGTCTAAGATAAAAAAAAATTTAAACAAAATAGCCTGGACCATTTAGGCCCGTGGGCCCGACCCATTTAACCTGGGACCATGTGGGCTTAGGCCCATATTGGGCCAGTTCCATCCTTTGGGATTGTTTGGCCCGGGATCGTAGAGCCTAGCACGCCAAAGCCCAGGATCGTTAGGCCCATTTAGGCCCGAGCCCGGCCTAGAATACATCATTATATCACTTTGGTCGTTCATCAAATATGGTATGGACATCTCGAACCCATTCGAGCGGGATAAGGTAATATTTGATTTCTTTTTGTTTTAACTGACTATTTTTTCAAATGGGTAAAAGCAGGTGCATTCTCCCAAATACGCGAACATGAAGTTATCACATTCATTTGGAGGAACATCATATAACGCTTCGGCATCCCCAAAGAAATCGGTTGTGACAACGGACCAATTCACCGAAAAAAAGACCGCCGAATTCTTCGTGAAATGCCACATCAAGCGAATACTCTCCATGCCATATCATCCGGCAAGCAACGGTCAGGCGGAGTCATCCAATAAAACAATACTGAACATCATGAAGATGAAGCTTGAGGACACCAAGGGGTTGTGGCCGGAAATACTACCAGAAGTACTACAGCCATACCACTCCACGCTAAAAACAAGCATAGGAGAAATGCCATATTTACTAATCTACGGGACTGATGCAATGATACCAATCAAAGTCCGGGATCCAAGTTTGAGATACTCCAACGAGAGCGGACCAAGTAATGATGAAAGCAGGAAGCAAGACCTCGACGAAACAGATGAACAAAGAGACATGGCCTACATAAGAATGATAGCTCTAAAACAGCAAGCAGAATGGTGCTACAATAAAAAAGCCACAGTCAGACCACTCAAGGTAGGGGATTATGCACTCAAAGCCAAAACACAAGCGATAAAAGACCCATGAGAAAGTGAACTGTGAAATAATTGGGACAGGCCAAACAAAATCAAGGCAACAACAAACAAAGGGTCATTCCAACTAGAAATAATGGAGGGAAAACTGCTACTAATCAATTGGAATGTCACCCACCTCAAATACCTCAACCTTTGAAGATGGGCATCCTCCAAGTCGTACTTTTTTTTCCTCACCAAGTTTTGTCCCAATTGGATTTCTTTGGGAGGTATTTAATGAGATGACAAAAGGGGAGTCTTGGAGTTTAGGTATTTTGTTCATCTCCCCGCCTGTCGACTATTTCTCTAGGCCAAACGATGAAGGGATTAGATAGACCGGGACACCTCAAATGTATGAACGGAATGAAAAGAAATGTAGTATTCTCCAATGAATAAATAAAGCAGTATTTCTTACACCTCCACCAATTTCTTTATTCTCTTTCCAATGCTTTTCGTCAACGGCTATATTACATATGACCGTTGTCCCTTTCTGTTAAATTCTGTTTTAAAATAAAGAAAATCACTCTCTCCTCTATAAAATATAAAACACCTTAGAATTTACACTGCAAGCACTCTATTTCTCTTTACAACTCTCTATCTCCCTTATTCTCTCAAGCATATCAATTAGTAACAGTTACCATTTTCTTTTAAGTTCATCAATTAGTCATTCTCAACGCACAACGACAACGGTGATTGAATTTCAAGTTTCACCTGCTCAAATATTTTTTGTTTCGTCAATTTGGTACCATTGTTTCATCTTTAATTATTAATTTTCATAATTATAGTATTGTTTAATTGTTATATTCTATTTTTTATCGCTCATTTCAACTTTTACTCGTATATTTTCTCTACTTATTCGCTTATTTTATTTCTTTGACTTTTTTTAATCATGTCATCATCATCCGGTAATACTAGATTAAAAAGTAAGCGTGGCCATGATCAACTTAGCTCAAATAGTGAAAGTTGTTTTAGTAATGCTTTACAATTAAATATTGACCCTAAAACTGGAAAACAATTTAGATATTCAAAAAAGGTAGACGAATGGGAATTAACAAAATTTATTACGGTTGAGTCACTTTATAGTAGGAGCTTCAGAGATTCACTAGAAAACTATATTCAAATTTTCTATAATCCCACTGAATATTCAGAAGAAAAAAATCGTGCTGAACTAGTTAAATTAATAAGTGCTGAGTCAATTCTTTATAATTCAAATTTCATAAATTCTCTAACAATTTATATTCGAACTGCCCATTATCCCGAATATAAGTCTATCCCTAGGAGTACTATTATACCTGAAATTAAGAAACAATTTCTTGAGTATCAAAACCAAATAATTGAAAATTTCAAGTCTCTTTCTAGTAAAGTAACCTTAACTTTTGACATAATTCGTACTGATATAGTAGGAAGAGCTATTTTATGCCTAACTGCCCATTGGATTGATGATAACTATATTATGCAAAAAATAATTTTAGCATATCAAAAAAGATTACTTGATGATATTCAGGATGTAGGTTTAATTATAGACATGCTTGGTGAGTATTCACGTCGTTATTATCTTGGTAATAAGATATTTTCTATTTCATTTTATAAAGAAAATCCTAATGAATTAGCTGTTAAAGAGTTAAACCATCGCTACGTTACATGTGCATGCAATGTTCTAAATTCAATTGTTATAGATGGAATTACTCATTTTGAACCTCAACTTAGGAAAATAAGAGAAGCAATGCGTTACATGAAACATTGTCGTTTAATAGAAAATGAATTTTACAAAAAGTGTTTAGCTCAAAATCACAAAGCAAAATACCTAACAACTGATAATCCAACAAAGTGGAATAGTACATATGAAATGTTAGTCATTGCCTTTATGTGCAAACCTATTATTACCGAAGCTTATAATAAATCTCTTGATTATAAGGAAAAAAATGAATTGAATAACATAGATTGGGATATATGTGAAGAGATACTTAATTTTTTAGGAAAGTTTTGTTTTACTACTGCACACTTTACTAGTTCTAATCATCCAACTTGTAATTCTATACTTATTTATTTAAATGACATAGCTTCATTATTTTTTAGGTTTAAGGATAAGCCTTTCTTTAGTGATATAATACCTAACATGAGAGCTAAATTTATTAAACATTTTATTCCTGTACCCTCAATATATTTACTTGGTGCATTGTTAGATCCTATGATGAAATTACAACATATAGAACTATCCCTTAAATTTTTATATCAAAATCTGGAGTTGAACTATAGTGAAGAAGATTTAAGTTGTCATAAAAATGATTTATTAAAATTAGCTAATGAAATATATTCAGATTATGAAGTTAAACTTGAAAAAACACAGGCCCCGGTGCCTCCTAGTTCTTCTTCTAAGCGTTTTCCTGGTTGTGAGTTTTGGGAACAACATGTTGTAATGTCAAATGAGTCAAAAAAATCTTCTAAATTTAATGAACTTAGTTTATATTTGGAGCAACAATATAATATTGATGAGTCTGATTTTGATTTATTGGTATGGTGGAAAGAAAATGCGTGGAAATTTCCAGTACTTTCTCGAATGGCTCGTGATGTATTAGCTGTTCCTGTCTCAACTATTTCAGTAAACAGAGTATATAGTCAGGATGTGTTTGTGAAAATTGGGGAGAAAAGCAACTTATTAGGTGGAAGTTCGGTTGAAAGGCTTGAGTGTTTGAAGGATTGGGTTAGAGCAGAAAGAGGAATTCAAGGATTACCAGAGATATACTCGGAGTTTCTAGATGCATTTATGGATTTGGACCCCAACTTTAATGAAAAATGTAACATGACAGATGATGACAAGGATGATGCTAACGATGATGACGACGATGATGATAAAGAAGAAGGTTTATCAACGAATAAACGATGAAGAGGAAATTGTAATGTTTGGTTTTAGTTCTGTGCTCGAGAAGCAAGAACTCTGTCATAGTTAATTTTATAAGAGTGCTAAACTAACACTAAAATTTCACTTGCCTGTATTTTTTTCCATCCAATAATCCTATATTCTTCTTCTTTTCAAATGTTAATTATTGATGAGCCACACCACTTTATTGTTGTATACACATTGAAGCACATGATCGAGATAAATAGAGTTTAGAAGTAGGGGTGTATATAAATCGGGTTGGTTCGGATTGTTTAATTATCAAATTAAATTAATAGTGTCGGATTTTTAAATTTATAAACCAAATTAAACTAACGAAATTGGGGTTTTTTAATCTTAGGTTTTCTTGGATTTTTCGTGTTTTTCCGGGTTTCGGATTTTTTTTTTCCGATAAGTCTTCAAGCACAAATATAACTTGTTACTTCTCTAATCCTACAAGGTTACAACTATATAATGTATTTTTCAAGAAAATAATCATAACATTGTACAATAACAAAAATACTAAAATCCATAAAAAAATATTACTAAGTAATAAACCATAATAAATATTATTAAGATAATTTTAAAAGTAATGCAAAAATTAAGTTATGCTTAAATAATTACAACTATAAGTATATTAGTTACACACTAAAGAAAAAGATAAACAAAGTTATGCATTTTTAATATAAACAATGAAAAACTAAAAAATAGATATTCACACTATTGATGTGAAGTTTATTTGAATTACTACCTTTTTGAACTATAAAATTTATTGGACCATTCAACAATGTTAATTCCATACTTGAAATAATATGTTAAAGATAAAACTGTGAAAAAGTTTAAGAAATATTTATGAATTGTATTAAAAATAAATATTTATAAAATATTTGTAAAAATTAAATAAATGTAATATCGGGTTGGTTTGGTTTCAGTTTGACTTTTTTTAACCAAACTAAAACAATTATGGTCGGGTTATTATTTCCAATACCACAAGTCAAACCAACCCATAATCAATTTTTTTTTCGATTTGATTCGTATTATCAGTTTAGATATAATTTATCGATTTTCTTTGTACACCAATAATTAGGAGCTTTAATCGTGTTTGAAATATAACCTCAACCTATCCAACATTCGTCGATAAAGATGTTATTTGGCTCTACTCATTCATCTTGTCAAGTGTTTCATGAACTAGAAATTCGTCAAAGAGATAATACTCCCTCCGTTTTAATTTATGTGAACTTATTTCCTTTTTAGTCTGTGCCAAAAAGAATGACCCCTTTCCTTATTTAGAAATAATTTACCTTTATGCAATGATTTACAGCCACACAAAATAAAGGTACTTTATTTTACACCACAAAATCAAAAGTCTTCTTTCTTTTCTTAAACTCCGTGCCCAGTCAAATGGGTTCACAAAAATTGAAAGAGGGAGTATATTTTAATGTCATGTACTAAAAATTCTAAATTCATTTTTTTTTTAATGTATTCATATAATAAAATTTTTAGATCTATTTCTGCTCTACTGGATGCACGTGACCGACAAAGGAAGCGGTGAACGGATTTCATGGCCAAGTTTTTCTTGTTTATATTGTGCAGTGTCCTACTACGTAGAATATTAATCTGTTTTGTTAGTGATCCTTATGGCGTCTGCCATCTCTGCACCACACTGATCGAGAATTTGGACTCGGTGCTAGCCCGCGCCTAATAACCTACTTGCACCAGTTCCTTGAAATTCCCACAGCCTTATACTTCAATTATCTGCTCATTTTCAGTCAACACATGCAGCAAAACAAACTTAAAAGAGTTAGAAAGTAAGTAGTAGTATATTCCAATCATTTGAATAATTAATCCTCAAGCTTCCGTAGATATTTTGGGTTTGTTTGGTACTCCCTCCGGTCCAAACAGTTGATTATTAGCAGTTTATTACCTTTGTTAGCTACTTTTTCGATCAATGTATAATTAATATTCCCTCCGGTCTAAAATAAGTGATTTTTTTGAATGTTTTCACACATATTAAGAAAGTCACATTTTAGCATTAATTAGCAATAGAATTGACCATTTTAACCTTACTATCTCACATAAACACTCCTAACATATATTCCAACACTATTACTCCAAGAACAATGTAGGAAAAACATCATTAAGTCATTCTTGAAATCCGAAAAAATCACTTATTTTGGACCACAAAAAAAAGACAAAAAAATTACTTATTTTGGACCGGAGGGAGTACCACCTTAATAGGCGTCGTTTGGTATGGGTATAAGTAGATATAGTGCTTATATAAAAATTTAATATCATCTTAATTACTTTGTTTGAGTAGCAAATTTAGTACTCCATCCATTTCATATTAAATGTAGTACTTTCCTTTTTAGGCTATTCCAAAATAAATGACACATTTCTAAATTTGGAAATAATTCAACTTTAAACTCCTAATTTTATTCATTTTTACGCTTAATGATAAGGTTTTATAACCACGTAAAGATCTTGGCCTCACAAAGCTACTTTTAAGCTTTTAAGACCACAAATTTCAAAAATCTTTTTTTTACTTCATTAAACTCAGTGCTGAGTCAAATTACCTCATTTTATTTGATTAATTTGAAATGGAGGGAGTATACGTTATCCCGGAATTAAAAATAGTACCGAAATAACTTATACCTTGTAGGGTGTAGAGTAATTAGTGTCGGGATAACTTGTACCTTCTTCTTAGAAATTATACAATTAGTGGCGGGATAACTTATACTTTCTTCTACCAAACAGTGGATAAAAAATAATACCAAGATAACTAATTACAGCATAACTAATCCCAACATAACTTATCCCAACATAAGCTGTATTGCAACCAAATGACCCCTTATACTATTAATTATACATTTGATTTGGTATTATTCTATGTAAAACTATTTTGTAGTAAATTATGGTATTAGTTACCCAGACAATTAATACATTCATAATGATTAAAGATAAAATTGTCCTTGAAGTTCCTCAAAGCTAAAGAATATGGAAACTATTCTTGTAAGCAAATAAATTTTTTAGAAATTATATAATGCATATTATTAAAATACACCACAATAAACAGTCACGAGAAATAATCTCAACATAACTCATTCCAACATAATTAATACTTACATTACTAATACATTATATTTAATACAATTCTTATATACCATGCCAAACAACCCCTCAGCATATTGCTGTAGCTTCTTCGTGCTAAAGTAGATTTAGTATCTTAAGGTATGCATTGAACAATATCACCATCTAGGGGTTTTAGATAGAAACTCGAAAATCAAATCAAATCGAAAACCAAATTAAACAGATATTTTTTTTGGTTTCGCTTTGATTTTGAATTTTAAAAATTAATTAAATTTGGTTTGATTTTTGTTTTAATAAAAAAAAAATCAAACCAAACCGACTATAGATATATATATTGTTATATAAAGTTTCAAAAAATTTATGGTAAATGTTAATAGTTTTTATTTACCTTTACATTCTAGTTTTATTGGTATTTGTCTTTTGTTTAGTGTAAGAATTCATTTCGTGTTAAAAACTACATATTTTTAGTTGAGTCCTTACATACACTACTTGATTGAATTATCGTCAATATATCGTGGTAAATAATTATTTTCTCAAAGGGCAACTGATTTGATAGTGTTACATAGAAAATATGGTCGCTGAAATATGTGTTTGGTAGTGTATGTCTTATATTTACGAAAAAACCGAAAAACCGACATAAACCTAATCGAGAAAAACCGACTTAATTGGTTTGGTGTAGTTCTAATATTTGAAAAACCGACTTACTTGGTTTTGTTTCTTTTTAGGGAAAAATCAATTCAAACCCGATGGTGGATTTAGAGGGTGGCGTGCGGATTCCCGGGAACGCAGTAACTTTTGTGCGGCCCTTGGATATATTAAAAAATTTATTAAATATTTATAAATAGATTGATTGTGAACCAAATTGATAATGTAATTGTTATAGGAACCCATAAATTTCATAATCTGAATCCGCTTCTGTCCAAATCGAACCATGAACTACCCTAGCACCATCCATGCCAGTGACGCCACGAGTGACCATTTAAATCAACAACACGACAACAATAGCTGACTTGCTTGTTGACAAAAGAAAAAATACAAAGTAAATTAACCCCAGGAATAATATAAATTAGAAGTTGAAGATGATCAAAATAATAGAAACCTAATTTTATCAACCACATATCAACGCATGAGTTTGGTGCATCAAAGACGAAGATGGCAGAGTTTTGATATGGGAGGCTCAGGTCAGGCAGAGGTGGCAAGCATAATTCTGAGTCCTCCTTAACGAGGAAGGGGACCAAGACATAGAGTTAGGGGAGCTGAGGGACTCAGAGCGCCATAGGGATCTGGGGTTTTGCAGGCGCATTAGGGTAGATGAGGTTGTAGAGGCTTTGCGTAGGATGAGTAGGGGTCGAGCGACCGGACCAGACGAAATTCCGGTGGAGTTTGGGAAATACATGGGTAAGGCAGGAGTGGAGTGGCTGTCCAGGTTGTTCAATGCGATCTTCAGGTCCAAGAAGACACTAGAGGAGTGGAGGTGCAGCACAATTGTGCCTGTGTATAAGAACAAAGGTGATATCCAGTGTTGCAATAACTATAGAGGCATCAAATTACTAAGCCACACCATGAAAGTGTGGGAGCGGGTGGTTGAGGCGAAGGTGAGGGCGATGGTGTCAATCTCGGTGAACCAGTTTGGTTTCATGCCAGGCCGCTCCACCACAGAAGCTATCCACCTTGTCAGGAGATTGGTGGAAAAATTTAAGGACAAGAAGAAGGACTTGCACATGGTGTTTATCGACTTGGAGAAGGCGTACGACAAGGTTCTAAGAGAGGTGTTATGGAGGTGCCCGGAGGCGAAGAGCGTGCCGGAGGCCTACATTAGGATGATCAAGGATATGTATGATGGCGCTAAGACGAGGGTTAGGATGGTGGGTGGTGACGCATACCACTTCCCGGTGTAAATGGGGCTCCACCAAGGATCGGCGCTTAGCCCCCTCCTATTTGTTTTGGTGATGGATGCTCTAACTCGGCATATCCAAGGAGACGTGCCATGGTGTATGCTATTCGCTAACGATATTGTCTTAATAGATGAGTCGAGGGTCGGTGTTAACGAGAGGTTGGAAGTTTGGAGACAGACCCTCGAGTCAAAGAGTTTCAGACTAAGCAGGTCTAAGACTGAATACTTGGAGTGCAAGTTTAGCTCCAAGCCGAGCGAAGAAGGAGCTGGTAGGGACGTGAAGCTTGGTTCTCATGTCATCGCCAAGAAGACAGTTTCAGATATCTTGGGTCGGTGATCCAGGGTGACGGAGAGATCGACCGGGTTGTCACTCACCGAATAAGGGCTGGTTGGTCGAAATGGAGGCTTGCATCGGGAGTCTTGTGTGACAAGAAAGTTCCACAGTATCTCAAGGGGAAGTTTTATCGAGTTGTGGTTAGACCAAGTATACTGTATGGGGCGGAGTGCTGGCCGGTGAAGAACTCCCATATCCAGAGAATAAAGGTAGCGAAGATGAGAATGCTCAGGTGGATGTGTGGGCACACCAGGTTGGATAGGGTGAGGAATGAAGTTATTCGGGAAATGGTAGGGGTAGCCCCAATGGATGAGAAGCTGCGAGAAGCGAGACTCGGGTGGTTCGGGCATGTGCGGAGGAGAAGCCCCGATGCACCGGTGAGGAGTTGCGAGCGGCTGTCGGTAGTTGGCGCGAGTCGTGGCAGAGGGAGGCCCAAGAGGTATTGGGAGGAGGTGATTAGGCGGGACATGACTATTATGCGGATTTCCGAGGACATGGCTCTTGATAGGAAAGTCTGGAGGTCTAGTATCAAGGTTGTAGGTTAGGGGCTTCTATTATTTCACGGGATAGGGATGGGTCGGGGGGAGGGTTCCCGATAGGTTAATATCTCCGTGGGTACTCCTAGAATTACTAATGCCTTTTGTTCATATTGTTGCTTTGTTTACTTTGCCCTTTTATATGCCAATTTTTGTGGTTTATTCTGGAGTCACTAATACTTTTTCTTTTTGTTTTATTTTTGTTTTTTTTCCTTTTCTCGATCTTTCGCCGATTGTCGATTGGAAACAACCTCTCTGCCCTATCGGATAGGAGTAACGCATGCGTAAATATTA